>JAUTDX010005367.1:0-40532 GCA_030844895.1 Ambrosia x helenae | reverse complement strand
AAAAGCCGCAAAAAACGTCTTTATTTAAACTGTGTAAATATAGTACTTAACAATTAAAAATCTTAATAAATAACATCAAAATCATAATCAATCATTCAAATCAATGACATTAAAATAATCCGCATCTGAAATTGACTACCCATTATATATAAATTATTATTAACATCTTAAAATTAGCACACTTAAAAATTAGCACACTTATTGAAATCAGATGATGATTATCGTTTAGTTACAATTGATTAAAGGAAAGTCGTAATATCAAAATGAAAGTCGGTCAACAATGTTAAAATGAAATTTGTAATATTAGTAACATCAATAAATAATATTAAAAATCTTAATAAATAACATCAAAATCGTAATCATCATTCAATAAATGCCACTAAAATCATCCGCGTCTCAAATTGCCTTACCCATTATAAACAATTTATTATTGACATTTTTAGTAATCATTATTAGTTATACAGAAAGTAACATTTGAAAATTTATATTATCATATAATTTCGTTTTTTCTTTGTTGTTAAATTTGGTATGACGATTAAATGATTTTATTATTTGTTAAGGTTTATATAGTATTGTTGTCTCTCGAACAATTCTGCAAAATCGGAAATACTGTGCCTCGATTGACGTGATCGAGTAGGAATATTTATTTATGTATTTGAATTATAAAAATGGAAGGATTGGTAATTGATGTGAATTGGTCAACAACGCTTAAAATTAGCACAATCAAACTCAAAGACATAAAGTCAAATAATTGACCTCTATCAAATTAACAAAAGCGTAAAAAGTTTTTACTCGGATTTGGTCAACAATATTAAAATTAAGGTCGTAATATTAGTAATAACATTGAAAATTATCTTGAATACATTATATATTTTAGAAAACTGTTAAATAGATTTAAATTATATTTATTATTAAAAGAATAATAAAAGTGTTAGAAAATAAATGTACACTCCTATCTTCGAATTATATTTAAATTATAAACTGTTAAATAGAATTTAACACTGTTAAATAGATTTAAATAAATGTTTAAAAGAAAGTCGTATATGTTTAAAAGAATATTGTTTCATGACAATTGATTAAAGGAAAGCTTTTGAATTATGAAAAAGGGAAGGATTGGTAATTGACGTGAATTGGTCAACAACGCTTAAAATTGCACAATAAAATTCAAAGACATAAAGTCAAAGAATTGACCTCCATCAATTTAACAAAAACGTAAAATGTTTTTACTCAGATTCGGTCAACAATATTAACATTAAGGTCGTAATATTAGTAATAGCATTGAAAATTATTTTGAATACATTTTATATATTTTAGGAAACTGTTAAATAGATTTAAATTATATTTATTATTAAAAGAATAATAAAAGTGTAGGAAAATAAATGTACACTCCTATCTTCGGATTATATTTAAATTATAAACTGTTAAATAGATTTAAATAAATGTTTTAAAAGAAAGTCGTATATGTTTAAAAGAATATCGTTTCATGACAATTGATTAAAGGAAGTTTTTGAATTATGAAAAATGGAAGGATTGGTAATTGACGTGAATTGGTCAACAAAGCTTAAAATTAGCACAATCAAATTCAAAGACATAAAGTCAAAGAATTGACCTCCATCAATTTAACAAAAACGTTAAAAAGTTTTTACTCAGATTCGGTAAACAATATTAACATTAAGGTCGTAATATTAGTAATAGCATTGAAAATTATTTTGAATACATTATATATATATTTTAGGAAACTGTTAATTATATTTAAATTATATTTATTATTAAAAAGAATAAAAAGTGTAGGAAAATAAATGTACATTGTTATCTTCGGATTATATTTAAATTATAAATTGTTAAATGGATTTAACATTGTTAAATAGATTTAAATAAATGTTTGAAAGAAAGTCGTATATGTTTAAAAACATATCGTTTCATCACAATTGATTAAAGGAAAGTTGTAATATCAAAATTAAAGTCGGTTAACGATATTAAAATGAATTTCGTAATATTAGTAATATCAATAAATAAGATTAAAAATCTTAATACATAACAACCAAATCATAATCAATCATTCAAATCAATAACATTAAAATTATCATAAATAACATTAAAACTCTTCATAAATAACAACAAAATCATAATTTAAATTTCAAAATCAAAAACATCTTGTGGTGAAACATTAGTAACAAACATTTTGTGCTCGATTGAACACCATTTGAAGGCACAATATTCGCCAATGGAAGTATATTTTTTTATTAAAGCAAATCAGGTCATCCAATCACAGTAAACCTTTACAAAAGAATTAAGTATAGAAAATTTAGAATGTGTAACTAATTATAAAATAAGAATATTGTAAACATAAATGTTGAATATGCAAATAACAAACCTAGCGACTTGTGAAACAATTTCTGCACGTAATATTAGTATTAGTAGTAATATATTCGTAAATTAATTCGGTCAATAATAAATAAATGAGCTTAAAAATCATAATATATAACATTAAATTCGGTCAATTATTATTAATGTCATTTAAACTCATAATAAATATCATTAAAAAATAAATAAATCTATTAATTGCAGGCAAGACCAATAATAATTCGAATGAAGAGTAATATAAATAATATTAAACATAATTTCATAAAGATTGATTAAACATAATTTCGTAGTAATATTAATATAAATAAATGAGATTAAAAAATCATAATAAATAACATTCAACTCGGTCAATTATTATTAATGTCAATAAATAATATTAATTCTAACATACTAAAAATACATTAAAAATAATTAAATCTTATTAAACATAAATTTGAAAAAGGTACTATAAATAAATGAGATTAATAATTTTAATAAATAACATTAAATTCGGTCAATTATTATTAATGTTAATAAATAATATTAAACATCTTAATAAATAACAATAAAAATGAATAAATCTTATTAATTGCAATCAAGACTAATCATAATTCGAAAACATAGTAATATAAATAAATGAGATTATAAATCTTGATAAATAACCTCAAAATCATAATCAATAATTCAAATAAATTACATTACAAACATAAAAAACCGTACTTTTAATTTGAAAATCAATGACTTCTTGTGGTGGAACCTTTGTAACAAACAGCCTGTGCTGGATTGAACACCATTTAAAGACACAATATTCGCCAATGGAAATATCTTCTAATTGAAGGAAACTAAAATCGTAATATTAGTATTAGTATTAGTAATTAGTAATATATTTGTAAAAATAGTAATAGTTTATTTTAATTCGGTCAATAAGATATAAATGAGATTAAAATTAAAAATCGTAATATTAGTTTTAGTATTAGTAAAATATTCATAATTTAATTCGGTCAATAATAAATAAATCAGATTAAAATTAAAAATCGTAATATTAGTATTAGTATTAGTAATATATTCGTAAATTAATTCGGTTAATAATAAATAAATGAGCTTAAAAATCGTAATAACACTAAATTCGGTCAACTTTTATTAATATCATTAAAACTCATAGTAAATATCATTAAAACTCATAGTAAATATCATTAAAAAATAAATAAATCCTATTAATTGCAGGCAAAACCAATAATAATTGGAATGAATAGTAATATAAATAATATTAAACATAATTTCATAAAGATAGATTAAACATAATTTTGTAGTAATATTAATATAAATAAATGAGATTAAAAAATCAAAATCATAATAAATAACATTCAACTTGGTCAATTATTACTAATGTCAATAAATAACATTAATTCTAACATACTAAAAATACGTTAAAAATAATTAAATCTTATTAAACACAAATTCGAAAAAAAGTAATATAAATAAATGGGATTAATAATTTTAATAAATAACATTAAATTCAGTCAATTATTATTAATGTCAATAAATAATATTAAACATCTTAATAAATAACAGTAAAAATAAATAAATCTTATTAATTGCAATCAAGACTAATCATAATTCGTAAACATAGTAATATAAATAAATGAGATTATAAATCTTAATTAATAACCTCAAAATCGTAATCAATAATTCAAATAAATTACATTACAAACATAAAAAAATCGTAATTTTAATTTGAAAATCAATGACTTCTTGTGGTGGAACCTTTGTAACAAACAGCCTGTGCTGGATTGAACACCATTTAAAGACGCAACATTCGCCAATGGAAATATCTTCTAATTGAAGCAAACTAAAATCGTAATATTAGTATTAGTAATTAGTAATATATTCGTAAAAATAGTAATAGAAAATTTTAATTCAGTCAATAAGATATAAATGGGATTAAATTAAAAAATCGTAATATTAGTTTTAGTATTAATAATATATTAATTTAATTCGGTCAATATAAAAAAATGAGCTTAAAAATCGTAATATATAACACTAAATTCGGTCAATTATTATTATGTGTCATTAAAACTAATACTGAATAACATTAAAAAATGAATAAATTCTATTAATTGCAGGCAAGACCAATAATAATTCGTAATATTAGTTTTTGTATTAGTAATATATCGTAATTTAATTCGGTCAATAATAAATAAATGAGCTTAAAAATCATAATATATAACACTAAATTCGATCAATTATTATTAATGTCATAAAAACTCATACTAAATAACATTAAAAAATAAAATAAATCCTATCAATTGCAGGCAAGACCAATAATAATTCATAAAGATAGTTTCAACATAATTTCGTAGTAATATTAATGTAAATAAATGAGATTAAAAAATTGTAATAAATAACATTCACTTTGGTCAATTATTATTAATGTCAACTAGTATTAGTAATATATTCGGTCAACAATACTATTTTTACGAATACTAATACAGGTTTTAATACATGTTTTAATTTATTTAATGTTATTAAATAGGCAACATGTGTATTGCTCCTTGTTTATACTCGAAATTAAGATATAATTGGAATGTGTCAATCCGTTTTAATTGGAAATAAATGCTGACACAATACAACCTATCTAGCCTAAGATTGCTCCTTGTTTAAATCCCTTAATTTACGAATTTTGATTACATGAAAGATTTTATCTTATATACTCATTATAATGGTATGTGTCAATCCGTTTATCAATCCATGATTTTAAAACAGTTAATTACATAAATTAATGTCTAGAATCCTATAACCAAAATAATTGTAACTTTTACATAATTTCAGTAATTAATGTCTACAATCATATTTAAGGAATGACTAATGCGGTTTGAATTTTTTTAATGTTATTAAATAGTCAATTTTTTTTTTTTTTGAAATTTATACTCGAATTGGAAATAATTGGAATTTGTCAATCCGTTTTAATTGGAAATAAATGCTGACACAATACAACCTATCTAGCCTAAGATTGCTCCTTGTTTAAAGCCCTTAATTTACGAATTTTTATTACATAAAAGATTTTATCTTTATATACTCATTAATATGGTATGTGTCAATCCGTTTATCAATCCATGATTTTAAAACAGTTAATTACAGAAATTAATGTCTAGAATCTATAACCGAAATAAATGTAACTTTTACATAATTTCAGTAATTAATGTCTACAATCATATTTAAGGAATGACTAATACGGTTTGAATTTTTTTAATGTTATTAAATAGGCGTTTTTTTTATTTTTTGAAATTTATACTCGAATTGGAAATTATGACACATTACCACCTATCTATCTCCTAAAATTGATCGCTTGTTTAAAAGCCTTAATGAAGATTGCTAATATTTAGCCTTATGTATTGATAAATATGACCTAATTAATATAATTAAAACCGTAAATTTGTATTATAATTAGTAAATTGATTATGGAAATTACAGAAATTAATGTCTAGAATCCTATAACCGAAAAAATGTAACTTTTACATAATTTCAGTAATTAATGTCTACAATCATATTTAAGGAATGACTAATACGGTTTGAATTTTTTTAATGTTATTAAATAGGCGTTTTTTTTAGATACCAAAAACTTGTTCATAGTTGTCGGCAATGTCTGGATCAAACATTAAAAACAACATTACGAGAAATTAATATAATCAGTTTGCTTAAAGTTAACAAAGATAAATATCAAAACGAAAATTACAATCATACCAAAACTCTTGCGGAAGGGTCATGCATGACCTTGAAGAATTGCTCTCCCTTGTGATAAGCCATATTCGCAACTTTGTATTCGGATGGTAGTCTAGCATTCAAATGACAAAACAATCAAAACATTCGCGGCATATCATATTTGACTCATAAACATAAAGATGACAATGAATCCTCTCTGGATCTCAAATGAAAAAAAGATCAAACAACAGTTAATATATTTGTTCTGTTTCATATACAATTATTGACTTAAAAATCTGATCTTGCTTCCATATTGCGGATTGTATTCAACACGTCCATATTTAATTAAAACGCTGAGAATGAAGATTTTCTCTTCAAATATGAAAATGGTTACATATTAAATATTGTTTACAGATAGCCATGCGTTAATAATAAAAACAATGACAATATGGACTTGTTCCACAAATCGTTAACTGGTTGCATATTATCACTAAAAGTTTTACAGGTTTGAGATCCATTTTTGTTGGCTATATTTAACGTTTACGAATAGGAAAACGTTACAATGGTTGATCTTGCTTCGATCCAAATGAAAAAAAAAACATACCTAGAATGAAGAGTGAATAAAAAGAAGAGTGAATAATGTTAATTGGAAGATTTGTTAGTTAGGTATTGGAGGAGTGTAATGGAAGAATGTATGAATGTAGAAATAAAAATTAGAAAGAGTATTTATAGGGAGCTAGTTGGAGCACCATATTGGAAATGGGTACCTCAAACACTCTCTAAGGCCTCCATCCAACCCAATCTCACCTCAATTATTATATAGATAGATTATTTATTGTTATTTTTTCTCTTTATTCCGTTCTTAAAGTACAAACAAAAATGCGTGAGATAATCTCTTTAAATTGTGAGATGAGATCATGAGAAGTAACTATATGTAAATTAACTGTAGCAAAATATTACGTTATCTAAAATTTGAAGAAGGTGAAGCACACGGCAACTTCAATATGGATAGTATAGTATAATTTTAATATAGTATGGTATAGTATAGTGTAGTATAGTGTAGTGTAGTGTAGTTTAGAATAGTGTAGTATTGTATTGTATAGTGTAGTGTAATATAATATCAAATGACATAATATTATACAAAATTATATATTATAATGATAATTACAACTCCCTATTTTTCTTATAGAAAAAGTATATCAATATGTAGTCACATTCAATTTGGGTCTTGTAGTGTTTTATTTGTTTGGAGAACTTACATTTTATATTGCCTATGGTTAGGTCTTTTTTTGTTTTATTTTTTCTATTGCATTTTATATACATTTAATTATTTAATTGATAAAACTTACATTCAATTAAATTTACAACATACATTTGTGTAATGTATGAGAATAAAACTGTAATAAATCAAGATATTAATTATCATTAAACTTATCATAATTATCATAAATATTTTTAGTAGAACGAACTAAAACAAAAGGCATTATCATTGGAATATGGCAACGAGTAGTCTCATTTATTCTATCCATAAGTATATAATACAACTTTATGTATACATTGTGTTTCGTATGTTATCAGTTTTAAAGAAAACATTATGGTATATTATCACACAGTGTTATACCATTAATTGTGAACGATTAATTTATAATATGACACTTGAGTTGTCATACTCTCTAAGATTTATTATAAATTTATGGAAGCTTATAAGAATTTAGAATGATAAATCTTAATGATTCGGTCATATAACTTCTTCTCAATTAGTGTTATGGGATGAGAAGATTATTTACACAAGTTGATTAAAACAGCTTCCAGTGTCATATCTCATGTATGCTCTTGAAGTAGCAAGATTATCAAAGAACATATAAGGTTTGAAATGACCACAATATATGAAGGTTGTCGCTCTAATCCATTCCTGAAGTGAATGCGAAGACATATGATTGGTGTAAAGGTCGTGATCATGTACATAACTCAGGAAACTGTAATGGTGCAACCATGAAAATTATGTTGTTATAATCCGTTCCCTAAAGTGAACGTGACGTTATTGATCGATATAAAGATATGGTTGTACTTCATTCAAAGGAAATGTGATGATATAAAGAGTTGTATAAAGTTGTGATCATATACATAATTAAGAAAATTGTATTGATGACACCATGAAAGTTATGTAGTTATAGTCCATTCCTTGAAGTGAATGTGATGATATAATGATCAATGTAAAGTTCATGATCATGGTAATTGAGGAAATTATTATGATGCTCAAGTAAATGAGATCAAATAAGTTAATATGTGATAATGATCATGCTCGATATAAAAGTGTGATCATGGTGAATGAGCAAAATTGTAAAGATCATCATGTAAATAAGGTCAACATGTTAATATTGAAATTGATCACAAGAAGTTGCACATTAAGGGAGTAATCATACGAGAATAAGATATGGGAAACATGTGTATAACAAGAATGTTTGAAACAGTTATACAATATTCTCTCGTATTTCTTATCGTGTATTAGACAAACACGAGTACAACTAAAGAATATATGATCGTAAACTAGAAGTTTTCGGATCATGAATTACAATAAATTGGCTTGACCGGTTAGACCATTCCGTGTCACTGATGATGTGAAAAATATTGAAGGACCAGAAGATTCTTCATGGTAATTAAACATACAATGTTTGCTCTCAAGGGGAAGATAATTATTTAGCAACTAATATGGGTGTAAATCTCTAATGTGGTACGGAAATGATAAAAGGGTATGTGTATCCCAACATGATACCATTTAGTGTTCTAAAATCGATGCATCGTCTAAATGGTTATCAAATTCGCAACCTGAAGTTTGCTTGAAAGTGGCTTAGCTGATAAGATAGCAAGCACATTACTCTAGACTATCATATTAGTTTTGATAAATGTGGTGATCTTGATTCCTATTTTCTTAATGATTATTGAAATAAGTGTCAAACTACATGTGACAAATGTTGTTGTTTTTGTTAAAGATGATGGCTAAACGCATATGATTAATTGTGAAGCCATAATCATGAGAGCAAAGGTTTATATATGTATGTGGGAACATGTATTTTTATATGATGTAATATTATTCACATTAAGCCAACAAGTTATTTAACCTTTTCCCCATTATAATTGGTTTTCGGTCAGGAACCAAACACTTCTCATCTATTGTTTTGATGTGCGATATATTTTGCAATTGATCCACCACAATGCACAAAAGATGGGACTTCAAAGAATGTTGAGAATATATGTTGGATAAGAATATATTGATAACCACGTACTTAGAGTCGTTAAAGGTGCGATTTGATTGATTGATTTTTATTTAACAATCAATATTTCCAACATGAGGGGGAGATAAAAAGCAGTTGAAAAAGATGAAATGAATTATCACTTGATCCTCAAATTAATAAGTGTGAACCGAAAGTACAAAGGATAATTCATTTACAAGAATAAATTGATTACCAGATGTATTCACTGACCTAAATATAGTGACTAGCTAAGTCACATGTATCAACTGCTAGTGCTCCAATTGAATTAGTGTCCCAGAAAGGGCAATCATACATTGGTGATATGTCTATGGCATGCCTGAAGCGTGGTAGACTAGTCGGTTCCAAGAATAAAAATCCTCGAAATTGGAGCAAGTAAGAAAGATGGTCAAGTCGAGGTTATAGTAAAAAGGTCTCCTGAAGAGACATTAGACATGATGGTTCCAGAAGAACCTCAGGTACTTGAAAGTAAAGAGATCTCGTTATATAGTATCATGTCTACGAAATGTATGGAATCGAAAATAAAGTCGACGTCGTTATAAATTTTATGTAATGTAGCGCTTGAAATGAGGATCAAGATTTAAGATCTGCCTAATAATGAATACAAAGAAATGATTGGCCAAAATGGAAAGACGCAAATACGGCAGATTTGAATTCTCTATTGAAAATGAAAGTTTTGGACCAGTAGTCCATACAATAAAAGTTGTAAAACATATGGATATGAAAAGGTCTTTTGTGCGAATCAACATTTGAAAAGAAATGATATAAGGTAATTTGGTGGCACAAGAATTTCGCAAAGACCCATAATTGATTATGAGGAGACGCATTCTCCAGTGGTGGATACAATAATTTTTCATCATGTTATTAGTCTGGTAATGCAAAGAGAGAATTGAAATGCGTCTAATAAATATCATGATTTACTTGACACTGAAAGTTTACATGAAAATACCTGATGAAGGATTTAATGTGTCAAAATCTTGTAATGTAAGTTCTCAAGAATGTTATGATCAGAATAAATAGATTCAATTCTGAATACGTTATGTTTGTTATATGATTGAATTGAATATAAGTGGAACTCCTCATGAGTATCCTAAAGCAACTGAGTGCTTAAAAGGTAATATGAAACATCGTAGGATGTAATTATTGTGCACCAATACACCACAGGTGATAAACTGAACCTGGTGATTATGATACTTTAATGTATAAGAATGGTACAATATATATTGGAGAAATAGATGTTATTGTTCTTCCAATTGAAGAGTTAATGCACTTGCGTAATTGGTCAAGATGGAAAAGTCCTTGATGGATTGATGATGCCTGCAGCATTGATATCAATACCTTAAGAAGTATTATGTTAAGGTAATATAATATGTATGGACTAAAATAAGGGGTTGAGTGTTATAAAACTCATGAGACATCCCGATAATGAGCAACATTATTGTATTATCCAGCTTGTATCAAAAATTTCCTTTTAAAAGTTCACTCGCAGTTTACAGTGATAATGTCTGAGCATTATCGAGAGACTCTGTAGAACTTTTGAAAGGGGGATTTTTGAAAGTCCTTGACATAGTGCACTTGTTGCTTGACCTACAATTCGAGTATATATGTAATGATATGTTTACCAATCCATCAAAGTATATCTTGAAAAGATGGTGGGACATTTTACAACGGACATAGCTCATACTTAAAATGTATTAAAGGTTGTCTAATTACTTGATATGCAAAAATATTTGAATAAGAATTCTACACGAAATGGAAGTGTAACAATTGGTGATGAGTTCTTTGAATATGATATGGAAAAAAGATATGCTAAATTATGAGGTTTAAGTGGCAAAACTCTTGAAGAGTGTGCTCACGTACATGGAAGGAAGTCCATGACTGATTGTAAATGCAAGAGGCATTGAAACTAAAAAAAGCACATGAAATATGTTATATGAAGTTAACAATTTCTATGTACGAACTAAAATAGTCGAGTTAAACATATTATAATCAACTGGGTAGTTATCTCGAAGAAAAGAGATATGAGTATAAGGTACTCGATCATGTGTTTTATTAATTCAACAATATCATGTTTATAAAATTATAAGATATGTTGATGATATCATTATCTCGTGAAGAGATGGTATGCAAGTTGGGCATTTATTTAAGGATATTCTTATATATCAATCAAATTACATTCAAAAGATGTTGGACATTTTAATATGTCGAAGTCCATCTCTAAAAGTTTGATCATTTGGTATAAAAACAAAGTATTCTTATCACAAATATTATTAGTCTATAAGTACGATATTTAAATGCAGTTGATGCAATATTTCTTGCTCGTTATACACAACTACATTTATCATTTATTTATATGATTTATTAATAAGATATAATTTGTTTCCAGAGAGGAGATATTGAAATGATTTAAAATCAAATACTTTAATACTTTCAAGGTATGAAAGACATGAGTTTACTAACCTGTAAAAAAAGGGGGGGTTTGGTTAGTCTTATTGATGTAGGGAATGTAAAACAACACGGTCGTTGATCTTATACGAGAGGAGGCACTAGAAGTCTGACATGAAGACTTTGTTTAAAGAATTACACACATGAGAGCACGGACTAGAAGCCTGAAATTAATATCATGCATCAAAGGAGAAAGAACCAAGTATATTTTACCAAAGTTATTTTCTATGCATAATTTATAAAAGAATGGATCGAAGTGTCGACTCAAGGAGCTTAAATCATCAGGGGAGAATAATACGCGCTGCACTCTTTTTCCCTTAGCTATGGTTTTATCCCACTGGGTTTTCCTAGCAAAGGTTTTTAATGAGGCAGCATCATTAAGCGTATTTCATCATGTGGATAGTCAAGGGGGAGTGTTATAAATATATTAATAAAGATGTGACTCTCCACATACATAACCTACATTACTTCATTAAGTTTGTATTAATGATGTAGCCCTATATATAGTGGCTCTTGTATATTGTATGATACATTCAAGCAATAAGCACTCTCCCATTTCTCAACATCTTATTCTCTCTATGTTATCTCTATTATCATATAAATATTAGATGAGCTATTAGGTTATAGTTGATACACAACATTATACACATATTAAAGAGAAATATATGCTAGCTTTTATTGTATATTTAAAGAATCCCAAAGAATATATAAACTAATCGAGTTTAAAAAATTCTTGAAACTTAATTTTAAACTAAAATTGTTAGACAGGCAGAACACGTATCATTCTTTTGTGTCTTATTCTCCCACTTCTCTCTCTCACTTAATAAATACTAATATTATATAACAATTTTTCAGCTTCCATCTCCTATTATATAATGATATCAAAATTAAATGTAAAGCCTCAAATCGGACACTATACACTAAGGTCTCATTAGAGTGTACTATTTTAAAAGTATGTATTTTCTCAAAACATACCGTGGTATTATAAATAAAAAAAAAAATAGTACATGATATTTAAAAACTCAAATCATTATCATTATTTAATTCAAAATGAAAGAAATGCCTTCATCCACCAACATGAATAACTTCATTTGCGAGCCAACCGCTTCCACAACTAATATCATACACATGCAAACAATTTATACAAATAATCCATTTTAATGACATGTCACTCAAAGAGGCATTCTCCTCTTTGAATGTGTCATGTGTCATCCCATATGGCATTGAGATATTTTAGGAAAAAAAGAATTTAAAAACAAAATTAGATTTTTCCCTCTTATGTTTCTTCCCATAATATTTAAACGTTAATATCTTTTATATACGGGATTTTTTTAAAGAAAAAAATTACACCAATTAACGAGCGTTTTATTATTTTTCAATGTGTACCATAGTGCTATATAAAAAACGGAGAAAAAACAACTATTTTTTTTTGTGTGGTTTCGTTCATACAAGAAAAAAACACAAAGTGTTCAGGTAAATCGTAAATCATGTATAGGCAAGTCACTAATTATGTTCAAATCAGTAAATATTAATTCTATTTTCAACATACGTTAGCATTCGAGTTATACATTGTTTTAGGTTAGATATTAATATTAGAGTTATACATTGTTTAAGGTTAGGCGTTAATATTGGAGATACATTTTTAATTGTTTTAGGTTAGGTGCTACCCGAAGTTTTCCTACATGTAACGGTAAAGCGCTTTATTCTATTTCATATGTAAATTTAATATGTCATATTAGATTTCTTAACCCGGAACGTTCCCGGGTATAAGCTAGTGTACAATATATGCAAAAAGTAACTAAGTTGAGCGAGTTCTAACAGCTTGGTTTAATGCATGTAATTTACATGAAAACACTTTATTTTAAATTAAACCCATATCTCATTATTTATAGAACCCCAACGTTATCATTTATAATATCCTAATTAGCAAAGCTATAGTGCATTGTTAGGTTGTACATACTGCTTTAAGGGTGTTTTATGTTGTAAGAGTCGTACTAGGATGTTGTGAGAGTTGTACTGTTATGCTCTCTCACATCCACAACATCTCTTTCCACCAGGACCACCACCCCTTTTTTTTCCTTTCAACCTTCTCTCTCTAGAAACTCACCCCTCTCATTCCTCATCTCTCTCTCTTTCTCTCTCTAACACGCAAGCAAGCAAACCGACGGGCAACAATCGTTGATTTATAGTTTGTGGCCAGAGGAACCGTGATCATCTAACCCTAAGTTCATGGTCTCCACATCGTAACCGGAGGTAATCATCATATGTTCGTTTCGTTCTGTTTTTTTGTTGTTGTTGAAATATAGTTTGATTATACTTTTCTTTGATCGTGTATTGTTAGTTAGCTATGGTTTTTATTATAGTTTTTGTTCGGTCGGTTTTTGTTTGTTTGCTACTCACCATTACGTTTTTCTATTGGCGATTTAGGGGTTTTTGCGACTGATTTAATCATCGAGGGAGGTGTGTTTGTTCCAGCACCTTTAAAATATTTTTCCTCTTATTTTGGCGATTTATGGTTTGCTGCCATGTAGGTATATTAATTTTCTGCAATGATATGGATTTTATTTAACTATTTTTACCAATTCCTATAGTCTAAGTCGTGTACTTTAGGCTGTATGCAAACTGTAAAGTGCTTTCATGTTCTGTTGAAGATGCCAAAGAGCCCGTTTAAAAGCATACATATTAAATTGTTTTTTTTTTGTTTTGTGAATTTTCACACCTTCGATAGTTACCTCCAGCGGTCTAGCATCAGGGAGTTTATTCATCATCTTCATTGGCTGTACAGTCGCCAAACGGACCCCTTCTCCCCAACGTCAATGCATTAAACATGAAGGTAACCGTTTTTATTATTCTATTTCTTCAATTTTAGTTTATTGTGTATTGTGTTTTGTTTTTTTGGTTGATGTTATGGTTTGCTTGATTAGTTTGACTGAGGTGAATCTATTTAAGAATTTAGGTTATTCTGTTGAAGTATATGAAACAGAAAATAATATCAATTTGTTCGTCTTATAGTTTTATTTGATGGATTACAATATCCCTTTTGTGACTTTGCTTTCGAATCGAATCTAGGTTTTCTTATAGAGCTTGAACATTAACAAACTATTAGATTGATTGTACTGTATTTGTTATGTTTGAGATGAAACTATTTAAAAATACTTTGTAAATGAAAAAGAAGTAGGATATAAATCTAACACTAGAAAAGCCCTAACATTTAAGGAAAGATGTTCTGTTTTATAATTGCTTGATATGAAACCTTTTTTTACTAAACTTGATCATGATCATCCTTGGACCTTCTCAATAAAGCTTGGGTTACCACTTACCATTGTATGTTCCATGACTTAACACGTCTGTACACTTGGTATGATGTTTTATGAACCAGAAACTAAGTTTTATATGGTTCTTTTGTTAAGCAGAATACAACTATACAAGGTTCATTCCTACAATAGAGATGGTTTTTGCCCTTTTGGGTTTTATGGATGACCACTATCCTGTTCGAACTGCATTTTCTCTCTTAAACCAAGTAAGTTGATACAACCTTTAGCTTCTTTTATTATATTGATTCACTCTTAATAGTTTATAGTAATTGAATTAGTACATGTATAATAACATGCTATTCAACCTGTTAACCTTTGTTTTGTTATGTTTGCTCGCTGCTCTCAACTTTATTAGCTGCTTCAAATATGGACCTATGTTAAGGAACGGTGGGGATGTTAACATCACTAAAAAGCTTCAAATTTGTTAAAAATATTTACATCTAATTAATGGGAGTGGTAAGTGTCTTACGTGCGAAATAATAATCATGTGAATGCTTTATTTATTTTTGTGAATATTCAATTTTTATAACTTTATGTATAATTTTTAACATACAAGTAGAGACGGCTGAGAACTACCACATACCATTGATTGGTTGAGGGTGGGAGTTAGTGCCATAATACATTCATTAACATGTTTTTTATTTTCCACAGTGCAAGTTTAAAAGATATATTCATAGAGTTGGATTAATTGCAAAGCTTATAGAGTAGTACAATGGTCTTTGCCATTCCCTACAACAGAAGCATCACATATTTGCTTTCTTCAAAATATACAAAATATACATAGATTTTCTTTCCCTGTGTTGTTTTCTTTTACTTTCCCTTCCATTTCTTAATTCTTTTTCACCTTTTGTTTTTTTAGTAATATACCTAAGACTTTAACTATACTCTTTAATTTTTTAATAGTTTAATTGATGTTTTAGTGTTTTGACATTGTTCTTTTTGTTTAAACATGAGAAGAAGAAACCTATTGATTAGTTCTTTTTATCAAGTTACCAACAAAAGTATTCCCATTTGGGGGTGGATTTGCATTTAATTTCTTTGATAGATTTGACAAGTAATATGGTTGCCTTTGTAGCACACTACTGAAGAAAGAATGTGACATTAAGATTTGAGAGAAAAGGTAAAAAAGGCATTCCTTGAGCTTTTGAATGCCATGTAATATTTATGGTCTAACTTAAAAGAAAATTTTGTAGGTGCTGTCTGGATTAAAAGAAGACCATCACCGATTTGGATGCACAACAAGAACCGGTAATCTTACACAATTTTTAGTTATGATTTTTAAAGAGTGCAATTTCTTTTTCATTTTTCATTTGATCGTGACGGCAAGACTCGCTCAGTATCAAAGCATATTCCATTGGTGAGTCAACTTTTATTTATTTATGTGTAATCGGATTCGAGACAATGAGTCCAAGGCTTTAAATCCTACAAATCTTTTTCGTATGTTTTTGTTAACTATAACCATTTGACCCGTTAGATGCAAAACACTTGACGAGTTTGTTATCTTGGTTTCTTTAGTTATTTTTTTCTTTTGAATTCATGGATGGCTTTTGATCGTGTTGTTGTCGCTGGCTATCGATTAGTCTATGGAGACGATATTCATAGGGGTTAGTAAACTGTCGCTGTCAGCGGCGGTTTTGGACTGTTTTTGGTGGCGGTTTTTGTGAAGCCCTATGTATTTGATTTTAATGATTGTTATTATAATTATGAGCCTTGGTTTGTAATCTGATGTTCTTGCCTTTGAATCTGACCGATGATGATGGCGTTTAGGTGTAGTACGGTTGCTTTGAAGAGGGTTAATAAAGTTTTGGCCTCTGTCTTGGTTTGGTTAGGTGTGTGTTCCGGGCCACTCTTGATGTCTCACTTGCTTATGTGTTCCTGACCACTCTTGAGGCCTTTCTTGAAGCCTTTGGCTGATGTCCGAACAAAGCCTACTTAGTGTTGAACATCCATTTTTTTTGCATTTCATTTCTTTGTGTGCTACTTTGTTGTAGGTAGAGCATGGAAATGAGTGAGAAAATGAAGTTGAACAAGTGTAGATGCAGTCGTACACCGCCGCCGCAACGCGCGGCGGGTTAAAGAACTAGTTAAATATATAAAACCCATTTAACACACAGAGAGACGAAACCCGTCTTCCAAAACTAACCACATCTAGATATCTATAACTCCTCACATGTGACCCTCTTTTGGGTGTGAAAGCTAGTTCATGTTAAAACACAAAAACTCCTCTCTACGCGCCTCATATCTTACAAGGAACATATTAATATGATCCACCATTGTTCTAGATTGATATCGTAACACATACTTATGACACACCCACTAGTTTAACTAGCGCAAACACATACAAATACATAGGGTTGGAACCTATTACATAGTTGATCAAATCATCAAGAAGTGACTGTTGCTACAAGGGCTTTGTCTCTCGCATAATTATCCAGACGGGTGTTAACCACATAATTACCCCTAAGGGTTTCATCACCATGACTTACAATCACTGTGAGGTGACAACTTGTCGAATTCACTGTCACAAAAATATGTCAACTGTTAGGGCCCACATGCCTAACGGATGACGATGAATCTTGTCTCTAATAACCCCCATCAAGCACCTTGATGATGTCATTCAAGTTAAGAGTACATAGACGTACACAAAATACCTAGGCTACTAATAACGTGTGTTTTAGGGTATTAGTGCCTTAAAATCTTTTCCTTAAAAATAAAAAGTTCCCGGTGGAAGTGCAAAAAACTTGATGAAAAAAGAGTTTAAGTCGAAACTTTGATGTGAAACACTTTCAAGTTTTAAATTTATAAACAAAAACAATAGTTGCTTAACGTTCTAAAACACACACAATAGGCAAGTGTACCTATCGAGCGTAGTATAGAAATGAGCAACTACCGAGTATCGAATCCATGAACACGATTTTTACTACTCAGCTTCCTAAAAATTACTAAAAGAGTTTTAATTGCTTGAAAGAAAAGTAAAAGAGAGATTTAAATCGTAAGAGAAACCAATATCAAAACAAAGGTGCTGTTCGGGATCTGATGTTACTTGGTATGAAATAATAATAAATTTTTATTTAAGTGGTGTGTTTAAAAATTAGGCATAGCCACACTATACTATAAACGATTTATGTTCTTAAGTTATTGTGATGGTCTCCAAACCTCGGTGAGCTCACCTCTTAACTTTGAAAAATATATCAACCAAGATTGTGTTAACCCAACCCCAAAAGACACATTTTCCATAGTTGCGATATTGACATTCAACCAATATTTCTTTTATGAATAACTTGCCGGCAGCCGGGAGCATGGCCGAACAAGCTACCACTTGACATGGCAGAGGCGATGCAGCCTCCCGCATATGTTCATCCCATACTTGAAATAATTAATCTTTCAAAAAGTAATTGGAATATTATTAATTGTGTGACAATATAATAACAGAAGTAAATATAGACTGTTTACTCCTAACACGAGTTCGTCAATTCTTGTTTTGAGCCAAAGTCAACACATAGACCATGTAAATAAGTCGCACTACCAAGACTTGGCTTATCACTAGGACCGAATATTAAGACATACCGAACCACAAAGAGCGAATATTTCTATTCACAAATTGGCTAATCTCTTCACGTGGAGTTAGGTTAGCTTACAAGTGCCCGGGTTTTTAAACGCCACGGGAACACTCATAAGTCCCATCCACTTCCTACCAAAACACTCACAAGACCACATACTAATTTGATTAGTTAATAAGTTCATCAAACAAAGAAATAGTAGAAGAAATTGTTAAGAACACAAAATACCACTTTAAAATAAAAATAAACTATTTAATTCATACCTAGTTACATCATCACCCTAGCCACACCAAGAGAAATCTAGCCTAGCATGGTTGATACAGCAAGCTCACAAGGTTTGGTTTGTGTGCAAAACATGGTGAGGGGTGTATAAAGATTTCTTGGTGGTTTTGAGTGATTGTGGGTGTTTTTCTCTCGAATGTGGTGTTTTATGGAATGATCCCAAACTCCAAAGGACACCTACAAGTCCATAAGATAGCAAAATCTTTTTGTAAAAGGTGGAGAATTTGATGGGCTGAGGAATACAAAGGTGAGGAATTGAGGTCTCTATTTATGGGCCTTTCAGGTGAAACACGGCGGTGCTTCAAGGTAGGGCACGCGAGTTCTTGACATCCGGTACAGTTGCAGAGTCCTTGCGAGCAGGTTATGTCGAGTCAGTTGATGAGCACGCCCGTGCTCTCGTGTCAGCACACCCACGCTTTGACACGTGGC
Source organism: Ambrosia x helenae (assembly GCA_030844895.1). Taxonomy (NCBI): domain Eukaryota; kingdom Viridiplantae; phylum Streptophyta; class Magnoliopsida; order Asterales; family Asteraceae; genus Ambrosia; species Ambrosia x helenae. The sequence goes on along the minus strand of JAUTDX010005367.1, from coordinate 21,191 downwards.
TAACCGCCTTGTCAGTTTTGGTCGGTTGGAGCCTTGTAGAACGTTCAGGAGAGCACGGTTGTGCCTTAGTGGGGAGCACGCCCGTGCCTGTTGTGACAATAGTCAACAAACCAGGTCAACATTCGTACATAATTCACTCGCTGCCTTATTATATGTGCACGTTTAGACAGTTTAGGTACACTATACCCCCCCCCCACAGTCTAGTTAAGCTAGAGTTAATCAGAAAACTCAACATTTGACACTTGTTTAGTCATACAACACCCGAACAAATCATCAAAAACAACATCTCATGAAGTTATTATGTCTTAACAAACACATGATCACAATGAAACAAAATACATGTTAGTGTCATCAAGAGGCATAAGACTTGATCAACTCTCACCATTACTAGACCGGATGATATTCCTATATCAACGGGTACAAAGGTTGTTTAATGGGCATACAATCACACTACCATTAACATAGATGGGTAGATTAATTTACAAGAAAACAAGGTCTAGAATCATAGACAAACCATTTATATTGGAACTACACAAGCTATACTCAAATGTATACATACACACCCATGCACACGACACCAAAACAAACAAGCAAACATAGGATAAGACAATTCTACTAGCCTTGACACCTCTTTCCTTTTCTTATGGATTTTCGGCCAAAACCTTGCACACAAGCAACCTCACACATGCTTTGGTATCATCAAATAAGCAAGGCATTATCTTACAACAAGTTCACTTAGGAACAAGACAAACCTTAATTAGAAAAACCCCATTCGTTGTCTTACTCTTGGCCGAAACACAAGGCTCAAGGCCACACATATCTTGCAAGCATGTTTGTCACAAACTTACACCAAAATGGTAACCACATGAAAGCTTTCCAACCTCCCTAGGTCAAATCCCTACCTTTCTTAACTTAGCCAATCATAGAATGAAGAATGTAGGAGCTATCATTTTCACCATGTGCCTAAAACATCAAGCTTCCACTACCCTATTCTTTCCCACATACTCGGCCTACTACACCCTTATATATATACATGATAGTGATTGAACAAGAACCTAGGAATTTCACTAAAAAAACAATCGGCCAAAGGAAGCTAGGAGTGAGCAACTTACACCCTTATAGATAACACTAGAACACACCATAGGAATGTCAACCTTTCCCCTTATGGACTACCACCCTATATCGAACACATGGCCTTGTTTTTTCTCACCCTCTTGCTCGAAGTACACCAAGAAAAGACAAGGAGATCTTTGTCTCATGAAGGGTCACTATCAAACTCATGCCACCAAGTTTACACCTAAGTAGAAAGAGTAGACATTCACCATAAGTCATACACAAGGAGGTTTGCCATATATATCACCCTAGACTCATACCTATCAGCCGAAAACCAAACATGAATGAATGAAAAGACAACTAAAGACCTTACATGGATTAGGAAGCTAACCTATGACTAGATATGGCAAAGTGTAGTCAACTTACCTTAGAATTTGCCTATAAAAGGAGCCTTGGAGCATCCAAACACCTTGCACCACCCAATTCACAAACACTCATCCACTACACTCTCATACCACTCGGCTCTAGAAGCCACACCCGAAGAGGAGCTTGTTCGAAGGAAGGATCAAGGACCAAGCACTCAACTAGCCTCACATCACTTCAAATAGGTAAGATCTTTAGCCCTTCTAATCTTTTAGACACCATTCCATTCGATCTTAAGGCTCTACACCCAACCATAGGCCCTTAATCACTATCGGCTCACACACACACACACTCACCAAGGCACAAGCATGATCACTATATAATGGTTTAATGCTACACTAAGTCTATTAGCCGAAATCATCTAACAACTAGAACAAATCGGCTTTATCTAAGCATTGTTATCTAAATAATGTCTTGAGGCAAAGTCATGGTGAAATAAAACATGTTATCAATCGGTTTTAATGACAAACTAGTGTTAAGACACTTGTGAAACTAAAAGCTTTCCTTTTGATATAAAAACAATCGAGTTTTGCTTAAAACAAACCCGAGTTGCCTTCAAAACATTCATTACTCTTTTACAAACATGGATCGGCCTAATAGAAGGCAGTAGAGGATTGATCGCGAGGCCCATGTTATAGAATAATATTGGCTATCATTTCCTTGACATGTGTTAGAATAGGCTGAAACATATGTTAACTCTATATTGACTTTCAAAAGGTTATAAACCCATGACAAACTACTTATTTGCCCAAAAACTAACCACATATGCTAAAATAGTACCAAATCTGGCCCATGACGGGATATGAGACCCATTTTAGTAAACAATGGATACTACCTTTCAAAACAACAAAGTTTTGGAACTATATGTTTGTTAGAACATTAACAAGTATCACGTGTTCTGTTAAAAAAAAAACAAGTATCACGTGCACTAAGACACGCTAAATCAAGCAATCCACAAGTATTGGGTGAACAATTTGTATGATAAACAACCTCCGGATGACTTACTGTGTCCATAATGATCATAGGGTATCATTTGTCAGGACGGTGACCATCTACAAGCCCACTAGACCACTTACATGATGGTATTAACCCATTAATAATTATGGTTTAAAGTGGGGGTTTGGGTCCAATTGACAAAATCCATTTCAATTAGGATGTTGCTCTCTTTTAAGTCAAGTGTTTGAGCCCCCCTTCCCCAAGACATATATTGATGTAAGTTATGTTGCATCAATTTTGTTAGTATGTAATGGAAAACACATGAACATGTACCTGAGAGATTCATGAGACCTGCTACTGATGCTGAGAGCGTTGAGGTCGACATGATTGTCAGTGTGTTCGAGTTCCCTTTAAGGTATGTAATTATGATGGCTAATGATTCTTAGACGGAATCGGTTATGGGAGAGAGGGAATGGGACGATTCTTAATGGTGTTATGTTGATAGTGTTGTGTCACCCTTAATACCTAGTAATCTCTCCTTATTTATACATACCCAAGAGACACTCTAGTTAGGCCTAACTAATGATACCGCCATCAAAGACAAATCAGTTATGGGATTAGAGTATTTAGCAATTGATCAATCATAATATAAATGAATATAATGGCTACCGATAAATATACAAGACGTTACGTATATTTATTCCAACATTCTCTCACTTAGCCGAGTAATCATTTATTATGAGTATTCCATAAGTCTCCAGAGATTAATACTCATTTTAGTTCTAAACCCAAATTGTAGCAGAGTAATACAACCGTTAAGTCTTTATTCGACTTAGGACCCCATTAATCGTACTACAATCCAAATCCAAATCTAAAACTTAACATTATAATCAATTATCGTTATGCCCTTAGTTGTTGATTTGTTGTATAGTCTTTATGTCATTATGCTAGCTTAGCATACTAATAGACAAACAAATCAAAATGAGGAAATTTCATTAAACATAAGTCATTATTCATAAGTCATAAGTAAACATAAGTGGTCAAATAAGTACATATGCTTCTAAGTAAGGTCATTAGTAAGTCCCATCTTCGAAACGTGATCTTCGAATACCTTAGGTGGGAGACCTTTAGTCATTGGATCCGCAAGAATATCATTAGTACTTATATGTTCGATACATATATTTTTTTTCCTCAACTCGTTCACGTACGAACAAATACTTCGTATCTAAGAAATGACAAGCGCGAGTCAAACTTTTACTGTTCAAGAAACTAACGGCGTCTGAGTTATCACAGTAAAACTTCAATGGTCTAGAGATGGAATTGACAATTTTGAGTCGAGTAATGAGATTCCTAATCAACATTCCATGACAGGTAGCGTTATACACAACTATGTATTCTGCCATCATTGTGGATGTTGCCATAAGTCTCTGTTTATGACTCTTCCATGAAATGGGTCCACCTGCTAACATAAAGATATACCCGAAGTGGATTTGTTATCATCTTTGCATTTAGCAAAGTCAGAGTCAGAGTATCCTACCACTTCTACGTTATCACTTCTTATGTAAGTTAGTTTATAGTCTTTAGTCCCTTGAAGATATCTTAACACCTTCTTAGCTGCTTTCCAATGATTATAGACAGGATTATTCAAGTAACGACCTAGCATTCCAGTGACATAAGCGATATCTGGACGCATACAGACTTGAGCATAAGCAAGACTACCGACTACTAAGGCATAAGGTATCATTCTTAGACTCGCAATATAATTAGTCTACTTATCCGAGAATATCTTAGACTCGCAAGTTTACTAATCTACTTTCTTATCTTTTCTTTTTATCAAAAAAAACATTTTTCAAAAACTAATTTTCTTTTTAAACCCTTCCATTTTATTTTTCCTTTCAAAACTCGATCATTTATGTTCGAAAAGTTGAGTAGGTGAAAGTGTGTCATTGGATACGATACGCAGTACTTACACAAAACGCTATACTTAACACCTTAGGTTCTCTGCCTATGCGTTAGTTTTAGTTTTAAGTATCGTTTACTTGCAAATTTAAAACTCGATTTTGTTTTAGTAAGAATTGTCTTTTCCAAACCAATGTTTTTGATGATTTAACATCAAGTTTATGGCACCAAAAAATAATCTCTTTTTAATTACTAAAACCGACGCATCAGCTATCAACGCTTCCACGTGATGCATGATTAACCGTTTGCTGTTTTTAATGTTATCTTCATGAAATTAGTAAAATAACGTTAAAAAATAGTGCAATTTTACTTTTGCCCCCGAGGGCCGACAAATATATACATTATATGTGCACATCGCAAATGGGGCTGAGTGAGTACACCATATCAAATTTCAGGGCCACGTATAAGAATACATAATAGTTCAGGGGCTCTGAGCGAGTACCTGACTCTGAGCGAGTAAAAAAATGGGGCTCTAACATTGTCTGCACCCCTTCTTTTCTTTAATCAACAATTCGATAGGCCCTTAGCACTTCTCCCCTTAACTGGGGAAATGAGTTTAATTGAAAAAATGTGTTTAGTTGGTTAATGAGCCTAAACTAAACCCAAAGTTAATGGGTTTAACTAAAAAACTAGGTTTTAAAATTACCTTTTTTAATGGAAAAAGAAAATTTATTTCACCAAAACTAGCAAGAAGCTGGATAAACGGTATAAGCACCAAGAAAACGGAGCACAAAAGAAAACACCACTAATCACCAAGACTAAAAAACTAAGGCAACATCCGGTGGGGGATCCAGGATTTCTCGTCAGGGGTGCCAAAATTGGATCATGTCCAAATGAGCTGGGTAAAAATAAGAAACATATAATGATAAGGTTATTTTAAAGATCAATTGATCATGAACGTTTATTAAGAAGTGCTATGCTTGCAACAAAACTATCTCATATCCAGTTTATAAATAAAAAAATATTTTTATAAAATGATAACTATTTAAGAAAAGTAATAGTTTATGTTAATTATCAACCATATTACTTCTAATGTTTTTTTTTTTTCAATTTTCTAGACACTCTAGTTCTAGTTGTACATCAAATTAAATAAAACTAGTAGGATTCGACCCTCGCGTTGCTGCGGGGATGAAAGGAACATTTGATCGGTAACGGTTTCTATGATACCGACACATGTTATAGCAAGCGATTGAAAAAACCCCAAAAATAAAGGTGTAACGTAACTAAAACGTCTACCATTTAATAAAAGATAAAAACAAAGTATTCTTCATTTTAAAATAATAAAAACTTAGAACCTAAAAAAGTGTATATATATAGTATAATATAAATATTATCCAATGAATTTACCGTCAAAATTCATTAAATAAGCTGTAAATAAATATAAATTAAAGGTTTTGATATTCATATTAATATCCATAATCCTTTACATAAATAATGTTTCATAGATACTAGGTAAATAATCTTTTTTTTTTTTATTATAGAGGCATCCCACAAAAAGAATTATTTGGTTTAAATTGGCAACATGTCACTATGTAGGCATAATTTGGCCTTCAATTTCCATCAGTTGGTAGTTTATTTATTTGATGTAGCCATCTTTCCAATTTATTGAGTACATAAATTATTTACAAAATTTAAATAATGGAAAAATGGTTGTTGGAGGGTCAATTCAATCGAAATTGACCCGATCCCTTTTTACTTGTATTTAAGCATCATCTGTTAAGAGATGCACAATAATTAGAGCTGGAACTAGAGGGAAAATAGCTTGATCTAACAAAAGTAAGAGATTCTTACTAGCTCATATCGACAGAGGCTTACTTATAAATGAATCGAACAGGTTAAAAGTTAAAACTCACCTGAAGCCATTGTTAATGCACATGTCTTAAATTGTTTCACACTGAAAATTAGTTTAGCATTATAACAATAATGTTATTTTAATCATAAATGATTAGTAATATACTTCTACAAATTGATAGATGGAAAAAAAAAGTGTTTTCGTGCCGCTTCAACATGACTAAAAACATACATATGTGTTACAAGTCCTAAAAACATGATCATTACTCCTTTTCACAAATAAAAAGCTTGCTCACAGCCATACAGTGTCGATCGGAACAAAAAAGTAAAAAAGAAACTTGAGATCCTGTAATGGTTAACTACCTCGGGTAGAAATGACTATGAGAAAATGTAGCAACTGAACCAGAATCATCACCATGACAGTCACTCGGTAACCTTTGTGCAATGTTGTTGAGTTCCATAGTCGGTTCGTTTACAAAAGGTGGATTAGAAGGGGCAAGTAAAATGTCATCATCTATTGCTAACATTTTTAGTGCTGCTGACATGGATGGTCTTAAAGATGGAGCTTCTTGGGTGCAAAGAAGTGCTACATGTACCACTCTTGTGACATCTTTTTGGAAATTTATGTTGGGGTAAATGTGCATCATTAGATTTGGATCGAAAATTTCCCTCACTGTACCTTGCTTAAAATGCTTCCATGCCTGTTCATCCACAAAATAACACAGTGGAAATACTTTTTAAAAGATGAACGTGTTTGTTGGACTACTTGCTTGATTCCACAATAATTGCAGTCATCGGTGAGAAAATGGGTAGGTCGAGTAGCATGTTAGAACGGGTAACTTTATGTATAGATTGAAACTAGCTGGACTGGACTGGACTGACCCAAGCACATTTTGTACAAAATTTTCAAGTTTTTTTAAATATCAAGTGTATCGAATAATACTCTAAATAAAATGACATAGAAGTTTTTGTGCAATAAAAGTAACACTTGCGGGGCGAGGCTACTTTCAACTTGTTTTCTTCGTCTTCTTCTTCTTCTTCTTTTTTTTTGGTAAAACCGGCTAATCATATATTTGGTAAATAATGAGTGATAATAATTTGAAAAAGTTCGAGAAATGGAATGGAGTAATTAGTGTGTGAGTTGAAGTGTATATACTTACGATAGAAAGTAAGTTGTCATCGATATCTTCTGCGGTTTTGCTTCTGCTGCTTTCCATTCGGTGACCACCTCCAGAATCAAAATGCCAAAGCTATAGACATCTGCCTTTTCAGTTAAGTGACCGTGAGCTAGGTATTCTGGAGCCATATACCCACTGGTATGATAGAAATAAATAAACAAAATAAATTAGTGGCCTATACTAGTGAACTTTTCTGATGTAAAATAACATGCATGAATAAATGATGAAATAAGAGGTCACTCATTACTTATTACTTAGAGGTGTGAAAATGGCCAAGTTAGGTAATGGTTTGAATCTAGTATTTTAGTAGGGGCATAATTCTTGACACGATATCACATAAAAAGTCATGGGTCATAAATGGGTTGTCATGGCTAATTTAGAGTTGACCTGGTCATCCATTTCCATCCCGCAAAAAGTTTTAAAATTATATAATTTAAACAATTTACACATTCCTTGGTGAAGCTTCAACCTTTTGACATTACATACTTGGTTGTGCTCATTTTGGGCTATGCAAACCACCAACCTAAAACAATTGCCCCACCTAACTTTTAAATTGGTCTAGGTTGGTTTGACTTGTAAACATTCTTTGCATGATTATTCAATATAAAAAGTACTTACAGTGTTCCTGCAATGGCAGTGCTGATATGGCTTTTATCGTCTTGAAAAGATCTTGCCAACCCAAAATCAGCTATTTTGGGACGAAGCCTCAAGTCTAGCAAGATATTAGAAGCTTTAATGTCCCTGTGAATAATTCGGCTTCTCGTATTTTCATGCAGGTAAACCAAGCCTTCTGCTATACCAATTATAATCTTGAATCTTTTCTCCCAACATAATTCCCTGCCTTTAGTTTCATCTATACAAATTCACATATTTATATCTCAAATCATTAGTTAATGATTTCAGAGTGAATGGGTGACGGGCCAGACCCATTTTATTAGGAATGTGTTTCATTGTTTATGTCACTTATAAATGGGTCAAATAGCGAAAAATTTGCATTAGGGAAGTGGTCTGAATTAGTAAAATGGGTTAAAAATCATGTTCACAAAGTTATATAGATAATCATCAGTTGTAGAATCACTGATGGGTCAGGCCGGTAGCGGGTCATGTGTTTTCAAGTTTACATAGGTTATTTTATTTACGTGTTGGGTCAGGTTGACCCAAACACTTCTTGTCCATTCTATAAGGTTTTTTGATAGATAAATAATGCATTATTTATATTATACACAACTATATAATTAAAGTAATAGTAGTTAAAGAACAATCGAATAAATAAGGCTATCGTATGCATTAGAAATAGACCTTGGGCAACTTTCAACCCATTAGAAACCTTCCCCTTTAAGCTTAGTGTTCTTACTTGACCCGTTTGAGATAAAACATACTCCAAATAGACAATAGAAATTGTATCAACAACTTTTAGAACTTACCAAAAATGAAGAAGTCAAGGCTTCTGTTGGGAAGATATTCGTATATAAGAATGCTTTCAGGTCCTGAACAACTGCATCCTAATAACTTAATCAGATTTTTATGTTCGACACTGCTAATTATATTAACTTCATTATAGAAATCTGCTGCTTTGAATTTGTAGTTGAAGAAAAGTCTCTTCACTGCTATTTCCCGTCCATCTGCTAGAACCCCCTGAGAGAAATTTCATTGTTCGCATAAGTCATATAGAGAGTCAACGATAAAACTAAAACTTTTATGCATCAAAAACTCTAATGTGGTATAAAGCTTTCAATGCATATATATTTTTTTTAAATAACTTGCTTAAAAATATATTATTATGGAAATAATATGGTTTTCATAAGCATATTTAAGCCTCTTAGTCAATTATAAGGAAAATCTGAACTTTTGGACAAGAATTCCGGGCTTAACCAACCCAATTTGGCCCGTATTGAAAAGTATTGTTTTGACCATTCAATGTGTTAGTCCTATAGGATACAACCTTATATACGGTCCCGAATCCTCCTTGTCCAAGCTTATTAGAGTCATCCCAGTGTTCTGTAGCTTTTTCGACAATAGAGTATTTGAAGTTCAAGCTACTATGATTAAGAATCTTTGCCAGTTTGTCAACATCATAAGAACCTAGATATTGTAAGTAGTCAATGGCCTGTTTCATAGATTTTGCATAATATGTTTTCTTTATTGAATGTTGCATACCTTTTCTCCTATATTCTATATATCTGTGTTTCCTGATGTATAACACAATCATAAAAGCAACTGTAATGACCACCACAGTGCTAACAACAGAAACCGCGATAGCTATTTTCCTCGCTGCCAAAACCAAAAGATAATCAACAATTCATAAATAAGATTTTACAGGAAAAAAATTTCTATCCTGTATTTATGCTATTCTCATTACATTTTTTTTTATCATTTAGCGTTTGGTTTAATATAACTATACATACCTTTATTGCTAGAGCTCCCTGTGATCGGTATAGGATTGAGAAAATTAGTATCCGAATACCTCATAAAACATCCCGTGTTCAACACACGACCCTCAGACCATGGTAAACAATTCGTTATCAACGTTGATGCATTCTCCAAACAAGCCCTACAAGAACTCGGGCTCAAAGTCTTCCAACATTCCGCCAACACATAAACCGAATCATTGCTACCCGATACTAACATTTCTTCCCTAGCAAAGTAGTCATTATATCTTAATGCACCCGATACAATATTAAGCACTGCCCGACTCGTTGACTCTTGAAAGAATATACTCTTGCTTGTCGTATTCCCACAAACCGTAGTATCATTCGGGCTCGTATATTCCTCAAAGAAGTTATAGTTTTGGACTCGCATAAAGCAACCGTCGAGATAAATCCATCCCCCCTTTTGGCGGTAGCAACGGGGAAAAGAAGTACGTATTTGGGCATAGCATAAGATGCAATCTAGTGAAGAGAGATCATTGTAGCATTGAGCTAGACCATAGTTTGCGTTGGGGCCAGTACCGGCAACTGCTGTTGCATTATGTGAAGTTCGAATTTGAGTGCCAACTTTGTCTATCATATGGATATAGTTTTGGAGGAACATTTCTAGGTCGTCATGTAAGGCGTCATCACAATGCAACTGGATTATTTCGGTTCGAGCATCCCCGTTTGATTTAGATACTTGTACGATCAACATGATGATGAATTTTACAATTGTATGTGTGGATTTCTTCATCTTCTAGTATATGATACTTAGCCTGGAATTGCACATAAAAATCTGAAATACAATAATAATAATAATAATAATTACAATAATAATAATAATAATAATAATAATAATAATAATAAATGTAGATTAGTAGTAGTAGTAGTAATAGTTGTGATTAATAACGATACCAATAATAATAATAGTAACAACAACAACAACAACCATGAATAAAAGCACCCACAATGGTAGGGGTGGTTTGGAAATACAAACAATCACCTCACCATGGCACATTATTTGAAACCACAACCCTGTCAAACCCACTTTTTTCCTACAACCATAAATCATTACAAACATCCACCTCATTATCTACCTCAACACCTACTTTTCCATTTTATTTAACCTCTATCTAAATTTATATACTCTATTTTATATTTATTTACTTATAAGAATATTATTTATATGTTAATTAAAATATTAAAATTTACTTATAAGAATTGTATTTATATATTAATTAAAATATTAATAAATATGAAAATATAAAATTAAAAACAACATGATTTATTAAATAACACACTTTGGCCTAAAATTACAACAATTAAAAAAACACACATAAAGTCTATAGTTAATTACAACAATTTAAATAAAAAAGGACGCTTAAATACTAGACTAAAATTAGAAGGATACATAAAATAAAAAAACACATACTGAATAGCCAAGTTTATCCCTAATTTCCTTACAACCTGCTCCTAAATTTCATGTCGAATTGGGTCCATGTTAGAGTTTTTCCATGAAGAGGATGGTTAAGTCTTGATTTGTAAGGAATTTATCGAGTTTACCTTTGAGCCGTCCATCGAGTCTTCTTTTTCCCAAAAATTCTTGCATCTGAAGCTTGATGGGGCCGTCTACGAATGGACCCGCTGATCGTCGTCTGTTGGGTTTTGATCCTTTTCTTGCCTTTTGGAGAGTCTCCTTAGCCTTTTTTCCCCATTGGACAAGGCAACTCCTCTTCGAATGGGGTATCATCATCGCTAAGATTGATATTCAAAGACTGAACCTGGGTTGGAATCTCGTAGTCATCCAGGTCAATCGTATCGGAAGCAGTCGATGTATACACTCCCAATTCTGATGTTTTTTACCTTTTACACACCATTGGGAGCGGTTCATGCTATTTTGGTTTTGTCTTTCATAAGGTGAAAAACATGCTCGTAGCTGGAGTGCTGATGATATTCAGCATCCATTTTGGACTGGTTGATGGCTAAATCATCAGAGAAACCGCTATGGCTCATTTTGTGGCGGTTGGAGATGGTACAAAAATTATTTGTGGGGTGGCACTATAATGCCAGTGAGACGTCAAGTTGTCCTTCATTCAGCCATGAACATTATAAATTTTGCACAAAAATACGAGTGATGGCACTGCCAAAAGTCTTGAGCCTTTTGGTTTCTTCCGATTATGGGGTTAGTTGACACATGAAGAAAACCTTGTGAAGAGTGTGTTCTTCTTCCGATGAACATTTTTAAATTACAACTTTTGCCTTTCCGGATGCAAGTTTTTTCTCCTTTTCCTTTCCGGCTTGAAGATGGAGTTGATGTAGAAATAACGGACGATTGGGTGTCTCGAACATTGAACCCAATTGATGGAACTTCAGGGTTGTATGTGTCGGTTTAATCCCGTCTCATTTTGAGAAAGGTACCATAGAACGAGTAGTTCGGTAGAAGCATGGAACCGGGTTGAGGCATAAGACCATAATTTTGTAACGGGGGATAAACGAAACCAGGCATAGAAACATAATTTTGGAATTGCGGTGCAGAACCATAGCCTTGGAAGCCGGTTTGGGTTTGGTTCACACCGGATGAGTTTAGCATTTCTTGAAAGCTTCTTTGATCACCATTATTGTGTTGTGTAGTTGTAATTAGAGTGTTGGAGATTGATTTTTGTATGTAAGATTGGTAGAGTGTAAATTAGTATGAAAGAATGAAAGGGTAGAGAAGAATGGTTGGGTGGGTTGATATTTAAAGCCGTAATGGGTTTATTTTAAAAGTAAAGTTGCACCAATTTTAACGTTATTTTAATAATTTCATGAAAATAACGTTAAAAATGGCGGACAGTTAATCATGCATTAGGTGGTAATGTTGATAACCAAAAGACACAGATGTACATACACCAATCGGGTTCGTCCCTATTGCTAAGTGTTATGTGTCTTATGTCTAAGACTTGATACAAAACCGCTATTGAGTCAGGGATCTCACTAGAAGTAACCTCTCTATTCCCACGAGGTAGAGGTGAGGATGTTTACATCTTACTTACTCTCCTTAGACTTGATACAAAAACACATACTGAATAGCCAAGTTTATCCCTAATTTCCTTACAAACCTGCTCCTAAATTTCATGTCGAATTGGGTCCATGTTAGAGTTTTCCATGAAGAGGATGGTTAAGTCTTGATTTGTAAGGAATTTATCGAGTTTCCTTTGAGCCGTCCATCGAGTCTTCTTTTTCCCAAAAATTCTTGCATCTGAAGCTTGATGGGGCCGTCTACGAATGGACCCGCTGATCGTCGTCTGTTGGGTTTTGATCCTTTTCTTGCCTTTAGGAGAGTCTCCTTAGCCTTTTTCCCCATTGGACAAGGCAACTCCTCTTCGAATGGGGTATCATCATCGCTAAGATTGATATCCAAAGACTGAACCTGGGTTGGAATCTCGTAGTCATCCAGGTCAATCGTATCGGAAGCAGTCGATGTATACACTCCCAATTCTGATGTTTTTTACCTTTTACACACCATTGGGAGCGGTTCATGCCATTTTGGTTTGTCTTTCATAAGGTGAAAAACATGCTCGTAGCTGGAGTGCTGATGATATTCAGCATCCATTTTGGACTGGTTGATGGCTAAATCATCAGAGAAACCGCTATGGCTCATTTTGTGGCGGTTGTAGATGGTACAAAAATTATTTGTGGGGGTGGCACTATAATGCCAGTGAGACGTCAAGTTGTCCTTCATTCAGCCATGAACATTATAAATTTTGCACAAAAATACGAGTGATGGCACTGCCAAAAGTCTTGAGACTTTTGGTTTCTTCCGATTATGGGGTTAGTTGACACATGAAGAAAACCTTGTGAAGAGTGTGTTCTTCTCCGATGAACATTTTTAAATTACAACTTTTGCCTTTCCGGATGCAAGTTTTTCTCCTTTTCCTTTCCGGCTTGAAGATGGAGTTGATGTAGAAATAACGGACGATTGGGTGTCTCGAACATTGAACCCAATTGATGGAACTTCAGGGTTGTATGTGTCGGTTTAATCCCGTCTCATTTTGAGAAAGGTACCATAGAACGAGTAGTTCGGTAGAAGCATGGAACCGGGTTGAGGCATAAGACCATAATTTTGTAACGGGGGATAAACGAAACCAGGCATAGAAACATAATTTTGGAATTGCGGTGCAGAACCATAGCCTTGGAAGCCGGTTTGGGTTTGGGTTCACACCGGATGAGTTTAGCATTTCTTGAAAGCTTCTTTGATCACCATTATTGTGTTGTGTAGTTGTAATTAGAGTGTTGGAGATTGATTTTTGTATGTAAGATTGGTAGAGTGTAAATTAGTATGAAAGAATGAAAGGGTAGAGAAGAATGGTTGGGTGGGTTGATATTTAAAGCCGTAATGGGTTTATTTTAAAAGTAAAGTTGCACCAATTTTAACGTTATTTTACTAATTTCATGAAAATAACGTTAAAAATGGCGGACAGTTAATCATGCATTAGGTGGTAATGTTGATAACCAAAAGACACAGATGTACATACACCAATCGGGTTCGTCCCTATTGCTAAGTGTTATGTGTCTTATGTCTAAGACTTGATACAAAACCGCTATTGAGTCAGGGATCTCACTAGAAGTAACCTCTCTATTCCCACGAGGTAGAGGTGAAGATGTTTACATCTTACTCTCCTCAGACCCTACCTTAGCTGTTGCTATTGGTGGGTTAACTGAGTATGATGATGAATGGGCTTGTTTTAAAAACAATTTCAAACGATCAAGTGTTTTATTTATTACTTTTTCTTTTTTCCTATGGTTAAAATTTAAAATTTGAGTTTTTTCCTTTTTTAATGATACTTAATGTGGGGCCCACCATACATTAAGTGGATCCATCCGCTATTCCAATCGAAGCTCAAACAAACCACCTAGTACAATGGAGGTAGTCCGTTTTCATACCGTCCATCACCCCATTGTGGGTGCTCTAATAAGAATATTCATCATCATCATCATACTCAGTTAATCCTACCTATAGAAAAGCTAAAGTAGGGTCTAGGGGTGTTCAGAATTCGATTCGAATTCGAAAAATTCGAAATTCGACTCAATTCGATTCGATTATCAAAAATTCGATTTGACTATCGAAAATTCGAATTCGATTCAATTCGAGTCAAGTTAATCGAATACGAATCGAATACGAATTTGTGATTTTAAATTCGATCGATTCGAAATTCGAATAAAAATAATACATATTTATTTATTATTTTTATATATAATTATATATACACATTTGAATTTGGGCTAATATACAAATTTATATTTGGTGTTAAAATTATGATTTTTTTTAGTTATTTTTAACATATTTAAAAGGCATAGAATCAAAACGAATTTATTCGAATTTATCCGAATTCGAATAACGAATTTATTTGAACCTATCTGAATTCGAATAACGAAATTATTCGAATTCGATTCGAATTCGAATCGAATTCAGCAAAAAAAAAAAATTTGATTCGAATAATTCGAAAATTCGTTATTCGATTCGATGAACCCCCTAGTAGGGTCTGAGGAGGGTAAGATGTAGACAACCTTACCTCTATCCCTGAGAATAGAGAGGTTGCTTCCAGTGAGACCCCCGGCTCGATGTGGTTTTGTATCAAGCCTTGGACATAAGGTACATAACACTTAGCAATTGGGACAAACTCGATTAGTGCATGTACCCCCTTGTCTTTTGGCTATCAACGCCACCACATGATGCATGATTAACCGTCCCATCATTTTTTAACATTATTTTCACGAAATTATTAAAATAACATTAAAACTAGTGCAACTTTACTTTTGCCACCCGAGGGCCACACATATATACATTATATGTGCACACCGTAAATGAGGCGCCCTAATAAGAATATTGTGATATAGAATAGCCTTATTAAGGCATACCACATAAAAAGATATCTTATGTTTCAATATAAAACATTGAATACTCTAGCTCAAATAGAGGTTAGGATTGTAAATGAGTTTAACCAAACTCGAGCTTGGCTTATTTTACTTATGATAGCTAAAGCCCGAGCTTGGTTTGGTTTGGTTTGGTTCATGCTCTATTTCTGAAGCTTGAGAATGGCTTGTTGAGTAGTTTTTAAAGCTTGAGTTAGGTTCAAGCTCGGGTTGACTCGTTTGTTATTTATTAATTAATTTATGCATATAAATTAACATGTTATTTGTTATTTAATCATTTTTATCATAACATTATATATAATAGTTATTTTATAAATATATATATATATATATATATATATATATATATATATATATTTAGTATATTTAGTTAAGATCATACAGATAATTGCTTTGCATACGCTTGCGAGCCAACTCATGTTCGATAAGTGAAGCCCAAAACTCGAGCTCGTTTATTAAACAAAGTTTTTTTAGGCTCAAGATTAGACTCTATTCAAAGTGAACTGATCTCAAGTAATTTATGAGCTACTTGGCTTGTTTGCATTTTGCAATATTTGACTTTGCTAATAACCGGTTACTAATATAAGTGGTTGAATGGTTGATTGAGAGTAATTAGACCAAGAAAACATGGGAAATTGGGAATGCTATGTTGATAATTATTGATGATTAAATATACAAGAAAACATGGGAAATTGGGACTCTCCACCAAATTTTTTTTTTTAACGGCAAATTTCTACTTATTGTGGGACTTGAACCATGATCTCTCCTTTAGGTGTTCCTAGAACCATTGCTTCTATCATTGGGCCATGCGCTAAGGCTAATGGGGTGTGCAGACTGAGAATGTTAATGTCTCAATGCCACCTAGGATGACTCTGATGTTCTCTTGGTTGAGACATGACAAGGGTGTGGAGACACCACAAGGTTATGTCTCAAATTTATAAACCATCCAATAAAAACAAAAATACCTAGTGGTTTCAAATCAAAAAAAAAAGGAAAAAAAGGTGATTTGGAGCGTCTCTAATGTCTAGAGAGAGACGGGGGTGACTTGGGACGGGGGAGGGGGCGGTGTAGGAATTAGATAGTATATCAGATTAGGGTTTTGGTAGTATGAGCCCATGGGCTTAGTTAGGTTTTTAAAGTTCATTGTGATTTCTATATATTGTAACCTAACTATTCAGTAATAATCAATTCAGTATTTCATTATCTTACATGGTATCATAGCCTAAGTGGTTCTGGTTACTTTTTTTCCCTCCACCACGCCACCACAAAAATACAAACCCTAGCCGTCACCTCTTAAAGAAAAACCCTAGACAGGGGCGCGTGCCGCCATTTGCCGCCGCCCTGTCCGGCCTCCGTTCGTTTTCGTTTTAGTGTACGTTCACCTTTTTTTCTTATTCCCAGTTCTAAATAAATTTTCAATTGTCGGTTCTAGACATATTCCCGCCGTTTTCATAAATCTTTCTTATAAACCATTATCCATACAATTTTTTGATTGGTTCTTTGGAATTGCCGCCACCACCTCTTTTATTGATTTCGCTTCTCCGTCATGTCGCTCCTTGCCGCCTCGCCGCCGCTTATTGGACTACTGCCGCGCCGCTTGTAGGACTATGATCCGCCGCCCGCCCGCCGCTATCCCCCGCCGCCGCTGCGCCGCATTGTTGCCTCATATCGGATTACATGATCAGTAAATTAGTGTGGATTTTCATTGAAGATTACGATTGCAAGATTATGAGATTATGGCAGAAGTTTTGACCGACATTGAAGAACGTTTAATATTATTTATTTTTTTATTTTTTTTGTTTTTTTCCAGTCTGAGCTTCTAGTTTCCTTCCGCTCTGACTGCGGGGGAGTATTAGATAGTATATCAGATTAGGGTTTTGGTATATGAGCCCATGGGCTTTAGTTAGGTTCTTAAAGTTCATTGTGATCTCTATATATTGTAACCTAACTATTCAGTAATATCAATTCAGTATTTTTATTATCTTACAGTAGGGAGGTGAGACGGGGAAAAAAGGAAGGGACGGAGGGGTTGGGGCGTCTGCTTACCGACTATCTAAACACGTATTTATATTTATATTTATTAAATATCTTTGAGGTTTTTTTTGTACATGCGATTAGATAATCAAAGTACGACGGAGTATGTTGTGAGGTCAACTTTGGCCTTTTGATCACTTTCAATGAATTTTCAATAAAAAAAAACGCAAAATTTTGAAAACAAATACGAGGACTAGACTAACTATATTAATCATTGTTTATCTAATTTTTGTTAACTGACCATAATCGGAACGAAACCGGGCAAAACACGAAAACGTGAGGCCCAAACATTTTAAAGTTGATCTTCATCATAGGGTTAACCAATCTATAAATATTGAACTGAATCGAGGTGAAACTGATTAACCGAAAAGCAGTCACTAGCAATAAAACATTTCAGTTTTCGTTTGAATTTCGAATTATTCGTATAGTGAAATCTAGCAATCAAGGAGATGGAGAGAACAAAAACGCTAGGAAAAAACTAAATAAACTTTACACTTACAAAACTTTTCGTCGGGTTGATAGAGAGAGATTGATAAACCAGAAGACAACTTATATATTTGTTCATCTTAAAACAGTTAATTCTAAACTGGTCATGCTTGAAAGTTGAAACAATGCAACTTAGACTCAACAGCGTATAACCTTTGATCTAAATAGGTCAAACGAGTCATTATAAACGGAGTTGTAAACTAGTTGATTGGTTGAAATTATAATTATACCCCGAATATGTTTAGAGCCAAATCTAAAACCAAGTAATTTCCCGGTGAAAAACTGACACCCCTAAGTAAACAACTAAAGCTTGAATTGATAATAAGTGAACATATCTACCTGCTGTAAATAAATGAAACCAAAGTTGGGATACCTGTCATCATATGAAAGCATAGTTTTTTTTTTTCTCGCTCATTTGGACACTTGTCAATTGATTAATATATAGTTTAATTTTATTCAAGCTCTCATTAAGTCACATGTCATAGATGGGTATCATGGATACTCCATTTTCTTTTAAGTTATTTATTCTCTCTCATGGTTTTTAAACGTTAATAACTTTTGTTTTAAACGACATTTTTTTTGATAAAAAATTACACCAAATTAACGAGCGTTTTATTATCTTTCTAACGGGTACCATAGTGCTATCAAAAAACGAAAAAAAACAAACGTTTTATTACTACTGGTTCTACTCTGAACCAAACTTCTGATGACAACATGGATTGAGTGCAAATCACTGCTGTCATCAGAAGTTTGTTTCATCATCTGCTGCTTGCCTCATCAATGGATAACCATTAGTCTGTTTACTAAGATCTGTTTCAGAGCAGTGGGTCTATTAAGGAGATCTTTCTGAAACAAATTTTGCTTCAAACAGATGATCTTCAACAGTTTGCTTGCAACAGCTGTTTGAAGCAAACTTTAGAAGCAACATCTATTTCAGACGGATCTCCTTATAGACCCACTGTCTGAAACAGACCTTAAACAGACTTTGCTTACAACAGATGCTTGACTTCTTGATTTGGTCTTTACTAAATAGACCTTATAAAATGATATAGTCCTCCCGTGCATCGCACGAGATTTCACCTAGTAGATCTATATATATTAATATTTCAAAGGCTTATATCCTACATAGCATTTAAAGAGGTCCAATTCACTCCCCTTGAGAGTGTCATGTAGGATCCTATATGGCACCTATGTGGTCTAATTAAAAAACACAAGCCATTGAGTTATTTTAGGAAAAGAAAAGAATTTAAAAACAAAATTAAATTTCCTATCTCATTTTCCTCCCATAACTTTTAAACGTTAATATCTTTTATATACGAGATTTTTTAAATAAAAAAATTACACCCAAATTAACGAGCGTTTTATTATCTTTCCAACGAGTACCATACTGCTATATAAAAAACGGAGAAAAAACGACTATTTTTTTGTAGGGTTTTGTTTTCAAATATATTTTACTCTACTAATAAATCACCACTTAGACTATCCATTGTGGAAGCGCGAGCGGGATTACGCGAACGAAGTTTTTGCACCGGTGTTCACCTCTAGCCACAACAGCCTCACGCGAACCCTGGCGCGAGCGAGCTCAAGCGACGGTGGTCGTCTAGGCTAACGGGAGAAACTGGCCTTTGTCGCGCCGATGCTCACCTCCAGCCACAACGGGGTCAAGTGATCGGGTTACTTGAGAGTCACGTTGGTGGCTCGCGCCCGGTCGCTTGCGGCTCCACAACAGACGGTTTTAGGGTTTTTTATATTTGAATAAGAAACGATAAACATAACTTCATATGCAGAAATTCGTTTTTTTTATATTTGAATATGATACTTATGGCAGAGATTTCTTCAAAATAAATAAATAAATAATAATAATAATATTCATTAATCATGTATTGCATGTTATTAATTATGTTTTCATATTATATATTATATATTTTATATGTTATATTAAATATTTCAATCCCGGGACGCTCCCCAGGATAAAAGCTAGTATAACATAAACCAAATTAATATAGTTATATTTATATATCTTCATATAAATCCTGGTTAAAAATAGTAACACAAGTTTAATGATTTGGGGTTCAGAGTTCATACCTTGTGCCTCTGCCTACAAATTAAAGCTACCTCCAAGAGATGATAGATGGATTGCTCATCCGTCCAAAGTAAATTGATAGGGGACTTATATAGAATTTGCTTGTAAGGTACCGGTCAAAAGAGGAATTGGAGATTTTAGAATTTGCTTGTAAGGTACCGGTCAAAAGAGGAATTGGGAGATTTATTATTATTATTATTATTATTATTATTATTATTATTATTATTATTATTATTATTATTATTATATTATTATTATTATTATTATTTTTAGTAAAACATCTGAATTTATTCCATGACTAAGAAAATTACATCAAGATAGCGGACAGGCGGGTAACAAGCCGCGTCGCCACCCCTTTCTGAATAGAAAATCCTAATCTACTAAAAACATAACACTGCCACCCTCGGAGCCGAGACACTACTATGAATGACCCACTGGACCCTGGTCAGGAAACGGGTAGCCTCCGATGCCAATGAGCCAAAAGTATCAAAGGTCAAGGGTACAAAAACGTGTTGGTTCTCCTCGCAGGCTTTTGCATGTTTTTCTACCTTCTTTGCCTCTGCTTTATGCACCGCTTGCCCTGCTACAAAGCCATTATCCCTCAACCCAACTAGAGAAGATACACCCGTCAAGTCAACACAAGCATGCTTCCCCCCTGCCCACCCAAAGACAAGGAGATCTGCTGGTCGTAGGGTGGATCTCCCTCTACTGGATCCGAGAGAAGTTCACAGGGGTCTTCTTCTTGGCTGAGATCCTAGTCCGTCTTAAAATGTCCCACAGAATATCTCAAACCCAATCAGGCCTTACGGCAAATCAGAGAGATTTCATCCTCCTTGTACATGGGGATCATCAAACGATATTTAAGAATGGCCCTGTATTCAATAGCGGACATGCTTTGGCGCAGACCTTCGATCGAGATTACAGTCA
>JAUTDX010005366.1:0-22989 GCA_030844895.1 Ambrosia x helenae | reverse complement strand
AAGTCCAAGTTACAATAGAAATTAAGGATCACAGGGAAGTGCACACTTTATACAGGCACAAGCTCCATAAATCCAATATGTGCCACAAGTACAATATGTCCAGATGCCTGTCTAACAATAGGTACAACAACAGATGCCTTCCATGACTGCTCAACCTCCACAACCTCAGCAACCCACCAACAAAGTTTGTTTACATCAGGGTATGTTGACTGAGCATTCTTCCATTTGACACATCTGAATGCAGTCCAGATGCTGAGAACAAGATCTTTGACATCAAATGGGGAGAACCTGATAATGATAGAAAGAATTTTGCCTTAATGGCTTTGAAGGATCTTCCTCCAACTCTGCATTATCTCAGGTATCAAAAGAATCTCTTTTAAAGCTTTGTTCACATTCATGTAAAGAAGCTTTTGCTTTAATAAGATAAACAAATGCGCATCTACAAAGCAAGGCTAATGATTCTACAAGACATTTAGCCAAATGAAATGTGATTTAGAAAGAAAACTTGCTACAAAAATCTATAAAAAATTCTAAATTGACTAATAATGCTATTGAAACCCAAGCACAAATTAAAATCATGACAGAAAACCTAGGAAATGTCAGAACAGAGCTGCTGACACAAAGGTTGATTGTGAAAATTGGTTTGAGACTTTGTAGAGGTTATCAAATGCTTCATAACAAACAAACGACATCAAATGTCAAGTTTGGCATTGGCTATAACCATACTGAATCACCAACTGATTTTTCTCCCAAAATTACTGATGATGGGAGTAAAAATGATTCAAAGTAAAACTTCTGAACTTAAGGAAAGCACATCTTTTTATCAGAGTTTTCTCACTATTTCAAATGATAGCTCTTCAGAAGTTCAAAACTCTGATATTCAGCCTTCAGTAGTTTCATCTACATCAGGAGTTGAGTCCCTGAAAACTACTGAAGACAATCATTCAAAATACTGAAAATATTAGAGAAATGCCTTCCACACTCCTGAAAATGTTAAAAAGAAAGGAAAGGCAAAAGAATGTGAACTATGTGGTCTGTTTAAGCACACGACAGAATTTTGTAGATACAGAAAAGGTCAAAAATATAACAAGAAAAATTTACAAATGGTTGTGGGAAAAACAAATAAAACAAGATTTTGAAAATATCTTTGTTCTCAGCAAACAACAACCAAACAAAACATTTTCTCAGAGAAAGACTAAAACTCAACATTAGTCCTTTTCTCAAAATTCTTCAGAAGTTAGACCTGGAACTTCAGCAGTTTCACAAACTGTTGAGGTGAAAAATCTGATGAAAATGGTCAAACATCTGATGACCAAGTTGATGGTGAACCTCAAAAGGTTGCCACCATTTCTCCTAAAAGCAAATCCATGCCAAAAATAACATGGACTCCTAAAAATTTCCAAAACAAACTGATACTCTTCATGTTCTTAAGAGTAAACACAAAGCCAAAGTGGATTAGGTTCCTAAAACTAACTAATCTACTCTATGTGCAGAGGGTCCCAAAGGTGTAAGTAGCATTTGGTATGTTGATTAGTTGAGGCTCAATGCACATGACAGGATGTAGATACCTTATCAACAATTTCATCAGCCAAAGAAAAGGATTTGTGTCCTTTGGGAACAAAGCCAAGGGATATGTGCTTGGTTATGGTGATGTATCATCTGGGAAAGAACAGTTTGATAAGGTCAATCTAGTTGAAAATCTAGAATACAACTTGTTGAGTGTATCTCAAATGTGTGATAAGGATATTCTTCCTTTTTCACCAAATTGCTTGCAAGATCATTTCACCAGAAGGCCAAATTGCATAGAGAGGAACATTGATGATCATACTTAGCTAGAAGCCAAAATATGTGGTAATGTCTATGGTGTAGACATTGAAAAAGACAAAGTATTGAACAACACTGCATGTTTCTTCTGAAAGGAAGTCAACTTCTCACACGGACCTTTGGCATAGGAGAACTTGCCATGTGAACTTTAAAACCATAAATAAAGTCACAAAAATGGGCTTCGTCAGAGGTCTACCCTTGAAGGAATATCAGTGTAAAGAACATTGTGTTTCTGTCTTAAGGGAAAGCAACATAAGTCCTTCTATAAGTCCATTAAAGAATCCAAAACCTATGCATGTCTTCAACTACTCCATATGGACTTATTTGGACCAGTCAAGATAATGAGCCTTGGTAAGAAGAAGTACTGCTTGGTCATCATTGATGACTACTCAAGATTCACATGAGTCTTCTTTTATTTCCCAGGATGAGCAGCTGAAATTATCAAATTCTTCATTCTACAAGTAGAGAAAGCAATATTCTCTCTCTGTCAAAGTCATCAGAAGTGATAATGGGACAGAGTTCTGGAACAAAACTCTGGATGAGTTCTGTTTGTCTAAAGGGATTGTCAGACAGTTCATCATTTCCAGAACTCTTGAACAAAATGTTGTTGTAGAAAGGAAGAATAGGACACTTATTGAAGCAGCAAGAACCATGTTAGCTGATTCTGGCCTACCATTGTATTTCTGGGCAGAAGCAATCAACACAGCATGTTATGTTCAGAACAGGGTCCTTATAAACAAAAGACATTCCAAGACTGCTTATAAGTCCTTCATTGGCATTAAGCCTCTTATCTCATTTTTCAAGGCTTTTGGATGTCAATGTTTTATTCTAAACATTAAGGATTTTATCTCCAAGTTTGCTGCTAAAGTTGATTCAGGTTACTTTCTTGGTTATTCTTCAACAAGGAAATCTTTCAAAGTTTCCAATTCCAGAACCAAGAAGTAGAAGAAACACTGAATGTCAAGTTCAATGAGTCATCTCATGCAATTATTCCAGCACATCCTGCTAAACTCTTTGACCTTGACAGTTTTAACATTAGACATGACAAGACTGTTACCATTTCATCCAACCCACTTATTATGGTGATCAAGGGTTTGATGATGGTCCTCCTTCATGGATACCAAACACAATGTGCAAATCAACTCCAAAAACCACAACTGCTGATTCAGTAGTTCAAACTGCTAAAGACCTTCCTTAAACTTCTGAAGAAACTCCACAAACTCCTGATTCAGAAGTTATTGACATCAGCAATTTATTTGAAGTTACACAAGAGCCCATAGTTCAAGAAAAACTGATTGAACACAAAGATCATCTTTTAGAACAAATTATGGGTGATATTGCATCAGGGGTAGTTACAAGAAACCAGCTTTCCAACTTCTGCTTTTACACTGCATTCATTTCCCAGTTGGAACCAAAGAAGTACCAAGAAGCCCTCAAAGACAACAATTGAGTGGAAGCTATGCAGGATGAGTTGCTGCAATTCAAAAAGCAACAGGTTTGGGAAATTTGTCCCTTGCCTCCTAACAAGCTACCAATTGGCACAAGATGGGTATTCAGGAACAAACAAGATGAAGCTGGTGTTATCATAAAGAACAAGGCAAGACTGGTGGCACAAGGTTTTTCTCAAGAAGAAGGAATTGACTATGATGAAACCTTTGCACCAGTAGCAAGGCTTATAGCCATCAGGTTATTTCTGGCTTATGTTATTTCCAACAAAATAAAAGTTGTTCAAATGGATGTTAAAAGTGCATTTCTGTATGGAAAAATTAAAGAGGAAGTGTATGTTTGTCAACCACCTAGGTTTGAGGATCCTTCTCATCCTGATTGGGTGTACAAACTAGACAAGGCTCTATATGGGCTAAAACAAGCTCCAATAGCTTGGTATGACACATTTTCCACATTTTTACTGAAAAATCACTTCACAAGAGGTCCATTGATAAAACTCTTTTCATAAAGCATGTTGGAAATAACATCCTACTTGTTCAAATTTATGTTGATGATATCATTTTTGGTTCAACAAACACAATACTGTGTGATGATTTTAAGAAACTCATGCAATCAAAATTTGAGATGAATACCATGGGAGAACTGCAGTAATTTTTAGGACTGCAGATCAAACGACAAACAAATGGAACTTTTATACATCAATCAAAATATGTTAAAGAATTATTAAACAAATTTTCTTTAAAAGACTGTAAATCATGTTCCACTCCCATGAGCCCAACTACACAAGTTGAACCTGGTGATCAAGGAAAACAGGTTGAACCTGATGGTCTAGGAAAACAGGTTGACCAAACCATGTATAGATGTATGATTGGTTCCCTACTTTATCTAAATGCTTCTAGACCAGATATTATGTTTCAATATGTGTTTGTGCTAGATACCAATCAGCTCCAAGGGAATCACACCTCATTGCGGTCAAAAGAATTTTTAGATATCTGAAAGGAACTCGTACTTTAGGGATCTCGTATCCTGCTTCCAGCAGTACCAGATTACCAGCTTTTTCAGATGGTAACTATGCAGGGTGTAAAATCTCAAGAAAATCAACATCTGGTGGATGTCAATTTATAGGAAACTGTCTGGTGTCCTGGCAATCAAAGAAGCAAACTTATGTGGCAACATCAACTGCTAAGGCAGAATACATTGTAGTTGCAAGCCGTACATCACAAATTCAATGGCTTCAAAATCAACTTCTTGATTATGGAATCAAAGAAACCAAGACTCCACTCTTGATAGACAGTACCTCAGCCATTAGCATCATTCAAAATCCTGTTCAGTTTTCAAAGACTAAACATATTGAAATCAGGTATCACTTCATCAGAGATTGCTATGAAAAAGGCAAAATTGAGGTAAAATATGTGTCAACAGCTAATAAAATAGCTGATGTGTTCACAAAGCCTCTTGACTCATCAACATTTCAGAGGTTAGTATCCATGCTAGGGATGCTTAAACTTTGAGTAAAATCTATAAGTGTTTTCATTTTTCTGTACATATTTCACTTTTCATTTACTTATTTTCCATCTGTCTTAAAACCTCTGATAAATCAAAAGAGAGAAACTGTTGATGTACAAAACATTAGATTGGGGATATTATCTGAAAAGATGTAACTACTGATAATCAAAAATCATCAGAAGTTACATTGGGTGTTTTAATCTAATTTCTCATCAGTTGTTGATAACTACTGAAGACAAAATGGGAAACTACTAATGAACAATTTTGTTTCATCAGAAGTTTGGTCAATAAGGGTAAATCAGACCTTTCCCATCGGAAGTTTGACCTAAAGCGGTTATAAACTTCTGAAAACCCCTCTTTTCAGACTTATCGTTTCAAAAACAAACATTCCCTCTCTCTGAAAACCTCTCAAACCTAAAATACTGTTCAATTGGAAAATACCATGGCTCTCGTACTCAAACAGGGTCACAACCAAAGAGGCTACTTCACAAAGGATCCAGCCTGGTCCCAATATTATGAAATCGTAGATTTAGTCGTAAAATCCCAATACTACACAGCGTTCACTGTTGACCTACCAATCCATACTAAACTCTCAATGAGTTCTAGGCAAACGTTGTGGCAGTAACCATTGATGATAAGGTCATTTCCCTAAAGACGACGATCAAAGGGAAGACCATGGCAATCACACCTAAAACCCTGGTGATAAGATTAGGTCTTAATGATGCTCAAGCCCCGGAACAAATTTCTACTAGAACTGTCCAGTTAACCATGATAAAGTGTGGTTACCAAGGTACTCTTTCACATGCCACTATTTACAAATGATTTTTTGATGCAAAATACAAATTATTGTTTCATTACGTTATCATGTGTTTGAGTCCCAAAACTGGCTCTTATGATCATATGCCCTCTGCTTTACAACAAATTTTTCATTCCATAGTGAATGAAACCTCTTTCAGGGCATCTTCATACTTTTTCAATGAGTTGGTATTGCATCACCAAAATGATAAAAAGAAATTTTTGCTATTCCCAAGTTTCCTAATGCATTGTATTATTAAGGAACTTGGTGAAGAGGTACTTGTGGGCAAAGTTTCAAAACTAAACCCTTTAACCTCACAAGTATTTTCAAGGCATAATAAACCGGCTTCAATGCCAGAAGATGACCAATGGGAATAAGAAACAGTTCTCATGGAACCCACATCTTCCAAACCTATTTCACCTAAAACCAAAAAGCCTAAGAAGCAAAAATCCAAACCTGCCAACCCAAAAGGGAAAGCAACTCAGGAGGTTGAGATGCCTGGGGCTGCTAATGAGGCTGCTAATTCCTCTCAGTTACATCCATCTCCATCACCCCAAAGAGCCAAAAAGATTTCTATCCAGTTTTCAAGGAAGAAGTCCAAAAAGACTAAAATTTTTGAAACCCTTCTTGATACTACTGAGCCTATAACTACTGATCCTAAATCCACTGAACCTGAACAATCACCAACACACACAATAGTGGAAATTGCACATTTTCTCTCTGGTTGAAAGAAAATATCCCATCAGTAAGTGCACTCCCCCAATCACCACATAAAACAGGTGATGAAACTACTGACAAAGCCACTGATGAGGAGATTATCAGCCCTAACCCAACAGATGAGGAGGAACCAAGGTCTCTAAGCCCAGCCTGTGAGACCTTTGGTATAAATGAGGCTGCCACTACTCTTTTACCATCCCTTGATGGATCTGAGGTTAGTGGTAACATTCCTAAGACCACATTTGTGGCCACTGCTAATGAAGGTTTTGTGTCTGAGGCAAGAAGTCCCAAGAACCAAGAAAAAGGGGTTTATGAGACTACTAGGTTGGGCCTAGCTCATGATACAACTGATGACTTCCTCATGGATGATGTCATTAGGGATTCAGATGATTCCATTAATTTGGATGATGATTCAAACATCAATGTATTGATGGCTGAGTGTGGAGGTCCTGAATCTGATGTATCCAAACTCAAAGAGTTGGTCACAGAAGATCAGGTTAAAGACCACTTAACCCCTAATTCCCCAAAAGTGGCATCCCCCGTCTATACTGAGGATCACCCAAAAACACCCCATTCTCACTCACAAAAGCCTACCCAAACATCTTCCACTGGTGCTAGCATACACCTGAACGAGCTATATATGCAGCCTAGAAGGACCTTTATACCGTACACCAACTCCTTTCTGGTCATCTCCAAACTTTTACAACTGCCATGGAACTTAAAAACTGAACCCAAATGGAGATGATCAACAATGCCATAGACCATAAACTGGGAGAGTTGTCCAGAAAAATTCAAGATAACAGAAGACAACTTGAACATCTTACTGGTGTTGCCCCCTGCTCCCTGCTTTCCAGAGATTGATGAATCCAAAAAGGGGGAGAAAGCAAGGTTCCTGAGAAGATTGACCTTGAACAATCAAAGAAAGCTCGTGAAGCTCAAAAATTTAAGGAGACCAACAAAAGATCCCAATAGACCAAACAAGAAGAAGCCTTAAAAGAAAGACTTCTATATCAAGAAAGGCAAGAAAGGCACCTTAGAGAAACTGCTAAAAAGACTTCCCAGACCAAAGAACCAACTGCTGATGAAGTTTTGAAAATGCAGAAGACAATCCTTCAGTAGTTTTTACTGAGAAACAACCTTCAGTAGTTGCAACTCAGACCAAACAACAAAATCTGCTACAACCACAACTCCAAAAGTTCAAACTCAAACTACCCAATCTAAACCTTCAGTAATTTTGAACCCTGAACCAATTGCCTTCAATTCAAAGGAATTAGAAAAGAACTTGAAGGAAGTGAATAAGAAGCCAGTAGAAGATGAGTTATGGGAGAAGATTGATGAAAGGGAATACTTAGGCTATGAAGCCAAGCTAAAATTATGGGAAAAGAGCTGAATGAGTTGGAGAGAGCTGAGGAAGAATAAATTTAAATTGTTGAGAATGACAAGAGACAACAGCTGATGAATTACATTGTCAAGAACAACAAAGCCAAGAAACACTCTCTCAAGGGTCACTCAATTGAAGAACTAGAACATAGAGCAAGACTCATCTCAGAAAGACAAAATGCTGAGAAAGAGAAAAGGTTGAAGAGAACCTAGATTGTTGAAGAATTGGCAGCCAATGACTATGGCATAAAGGCTCAACTATCAAGATGGAAGGAAGCTGACTTGAATGAAACATACAAAAGATTCAAAGCATTGCAAAAGTCTAACCCTGAGAAATTACAACCATCAGAAGTTTCACAAACTTTTGATTCTACAAAGAAGAAGCCTGCTGCCAAAAGACAAAAGACATCAGAGGAAAAATGTTAAAACAGACTTCAAGATGGTTTTGATTGAAGGCAACACCATAGTTGAAGATGACTTTATGATTGAAGAAAAGCCTCTGATTACACAAGATAGGGATCCTGCAACATTTAGATATCAACTAAAATAGGCTATCATTGATCAAAAGCAGACCAAGGTAATCACTGAACACCACATTCCTATTCCTAGTAATACACCTGGTACTGTACAAGTTGAACATAAAAAGAGATCCAACCTGATCATATCTGAAATAGAAGACCAATCAACATCAGACCTATCTTTAAACCAGCAAATAATACCTCATAAGAAAGACTTTGACAAATCAATGTCTCCAATAGCCAAATGGTACTTTACCCACAAGTCCAACGCCATTGTCCTGGAAAGAGAAGATTGCTCCTACAAAGTGCTACATCACAAGAGTGAGCTAAACAAGTTATCAAATGATGATCTTCTCACTGTTTAGTTCATGGAACCAGAACAAGGACCACTTCTCACAGGTCAACAAGTCAATGAACTCAAGATCTCAATGATAAAAGAAATATGGAAAATCCTTGACAACAGAAGAAGAGGAAACTGTAAATAAATTAGATAAGGTTTTGGCTTCATCAATCCATGGGGAGATTGTTGGGTCAAATAGGATTGATAAGAATTTTAACCTTAGTCTAATATCCTCTCTGCAACTTTTGTTAGAAGTATTAAAAGTGCTGAAGAAGAAATATGAAAGTACTGAAGAAGAGCTGATACTGAAACAACAAGTGCTGAAGAGTAAGTTCTGAAGATGAACTAGATAGAACATCTAAAAAGGAACTACTGAAGAGCAACCTCTGAAGGTTTACTCATCAGCAGTTTCTGATAGAAGCTTCCAGCTGCAATCTTCAGCAGTTTGTAGTTTATATTGTATTTTAATAGATATTTTGTACAAGTTCCAATACTACAGCCTGTTGGTAAGTCTTACAGTTCATTAATGTTTACTATTTTTACTTCTTTTTCAATTCTAATAATGTGACTAATAATTTTCAACTCTAATTGCAGCCCCCTGTAGGGAACATGGAGCAAGGCAAAAACCTTGCCTTAAGAAAACATCTTAGAGATGCAGGTCGCCCCTCTGACATAACATTTGATGAAGAGACCACCTCCATGCTTGTAGGAGAGTTTGGTAATATGTTCACACGGGAGGCGGTTATGTATATCTGGTGTGAAATTCCATTGAATGTGGAAGGTTGGAAGAATGTTTTTGAGGTTGATAGAAACAAGTTATTTGAGTTTATGCAGGTCAGTGATTTGTAAATATATATTCTATATGTTATTTGTTGATTTTTTTCTACTTGACTAGCTTGTTTTATCTAATTATTAGAAAGAGTACAATTTGAAGAATGTTGACGAAGATCTCATTGCTAATAAAAAAGGAGGCATTGTGGCGGCTCTCTAAAAGCTGTACAAAGACCGGAAAGCCGACACAAAGATATATTTTTTGACTGAAGCATGAGGTTATGATGATGTGGAGGGAGCAAGGCAACGTCCCCCCAAGGGTATGAAACCTGAAAACTGGCTTCGGGCTGTTGATCACTTCTGCAGTCAAGAACATATAAAGAAGTCTGAAACTAACAAAGCCAACCGCCAATAACAAACGTGCACATACCGAGGTGGAACAAGCTCTTTTGCCACTCACTGTCACGAAAAGGTATGTACACACACACATATACATAGACAATAATGTTTATTTAACTTATAATAACTTTTAATGTTAAATAGAACATCGAACGGTATGAAGCATACCGTTCGGGACATACAGGAAGGCAGGGGACGTTTGATAGCCCCCAAAATGAAGAGAATTATGTAAGCATTTATTTATAATCTATTATATATGTGTGTGTGTGTGTGTGTGTGTGAAGAAACACAAATCTTAAATCACCGAGTCAGGGCTAATCTAAGTAGTGAATCCACGGAATAGATGGTAGGTTTATTTTAGAAAGAGTGTGTTTAGAAGACGAAGGTCTGTGAATAAGACCAAGGAAGTCAAGAAACAATCGATTAGAAGAGTCGAGCCTCTAAACGTTGGAAATAAAAACAAGGGTTGGAAAAGTACGATATGCTCGTAGTCTTTTCAATAAAAGTTCTAGTGAAATCGGGATGCCAATAAAAGGAAAAGGGACTCCTCCTTTTATGGTACCTTGACCTTCAACTTTCTCAACTTAACCTATACCCTTGATGGGGCCTGGCCTAGGTAGTGGTGTCTCTTAGTCTCTGGCACAAATTTCCTAGCCCAGTTTTGTGCAAGTGGGTATGTAAAAAGAGGGGAAAAGGGAGATGTTACCTTCCTGACAAGAATACACATGGCGTCCGTTGAATGGACGCTGATGGGCGGCGGACACATGGCATTCGTTGGTTGGCTAATCGTGGGCGGTGAGCAATCATCTCCTTTTCCAGAACCTAAGACAACTGGGGGTCGATAAAGTCTTCTGTCAGAGATGTCTTGGCTGGGGAGCTGCCACATT
The DNA here is from genome assembly GCA_030844895.1 of Ambrosia x helenae. Lineage (NCBI taxonomy): Eukaryota > Viridiplantae > Streptophyta > Magnoliopsida > Asterales > Asteraceae > Ambrosia > Ambrosia x helenae. The sequence goes on along the minus strand of JAUTDX010005366.1, from coordinate 12,405 downwards.
GTCGTCCTATTCGATAGCCAGAGTAGGCACAACCTTTGATTGGTTGTGGACTCTGACGGCAGCCTGTCGCTTCAAGAACGGTTGCCCAGGGCAGACCTGCCCTGAGGTGTGTGTCTCGATGCTGCCCTAAAGGGTATCTTTTAGTTGTGTCAAAAAAGCTTGTGTGTTTCATGGGGAGGAAGCTTCATTATGTGTCAGGCTTGGCGCTGACGTAAAACGGGCGGGAGAACTTGCGTCCATTTTATTGTAGACGCATGTTACTCCGCTGACGTAGAACGGGCGGGGGAACCAGCATCATGCTAATGGGCGCAGCGTCCTGTTGGTAGTTTGCAGATGTTTGGCTATTTATTCATCTTTCTTCTTGTGCCTTGAGTTCTTGTAGTAGGCAAGAATGAGTTGCTTTTGATTTGGTATTCGTTGGTTTTGATACCGTATCCCTTTAATATGTAATTTTGTTAAATCACTTTTGTAAAATACAGTATAGGTTAAGGGAAAAGTTTGAGTCTCAAATTCAATGGATCGCCAAGAAGAAGGAGGAGGAGGAGGAGGAGCTCCCAACGGTTAGATAAGGTTGGTATATATTTGTGTATGTGCTTGTTTAGTTTTCGTGTTTGTGCGATTGTTTGTTGAGTTTAAAGTAGGTTAAAAATAAAATTATTTAGGATGCTGAAGGTTGGTATATTTGAAGATGTGTTGGGCAGATGTCGCAAATATGTTCACAGGATTGGGCCTATGCCTTGTCCGAGAGAAAGCCTTCCACATTTTACACCAACGCAACCGCAACTAACACCGGTATGTCTTTGTAGTTTAAATGTTAATATTTGACCCGTTTGGTATAAATATGTTTAGTAAGTAGGATATTTGACCCATGTGGTGTATATTTGTAGTTTATTTGTTGATAGTTGACCCATTTGGTATAAATATGTTTAGAAAATAGGATATTTGACCCATTATATATATATTTGTAGTTTAAATGTTAATATTTGACCCGTTTGATAGATATTGGTAGTTTTAATTGATAATTGACCCATTTGGTATATGTTTGTAGTTTGACCCATTTGGTGTATGTATGTTTGTTAAATGTTGATATTTGACCCATTTGGTATATATTTTGTAGTTTAATTGTTATTATTTGACCCATTTGATATATATTTGTAGAACAATTTAATGCGATGATGACCAATCCTCAACTTCAAGCGCAAATGTTCTAAATGTTTAGTCAATTCTACCAGTCATAAAATCTTGCCAACTTTGAAAATCAAGGCGGTAGCAGCAACAGTGGCGATGATGATGAAGACAAAGATGTTTAGGCGTTTTTTTAAGAATGGTACAATTTATAATGTGTATGCTTGATTGTAAATCTTGGTATGTTTGTTTAGTTTTCTTGGTATGTTTAGACGAAGATTTTAGGTATATAATGTATATATATGTAAATGATGGTATGTTTGGTTAATTAGTTTTCTTGTTATTTTGCTTGATTGTGCGATTGTGAACAAATGGTATTAAAGCTGAATAGGAAATCCAAAAACAAAAGACCTTTAGCGGCAACCTGTCGTCGCTAAAGGTAAAGTCCAAATTGCATAGGTTTTTGCCACATACGTGGAAAAAAAATTAAAAATTAATGCCACGTGGAAATAGGGTATTAGCGGTGATGCATTAGGGACGACACGTGTCAATAGCGATGTGTTTTTACTGACGAATGCATTAGCGGTGATAGTCGCCACTAAATTGTGAGAATTAACAGCGACTTTAGTCGCCGCTAAAGGTGTTGTGTTCCTTGTAGTGATAATACACAACTTGTAGCCAATGATTTTTAATATAAAATTTATGGAAAAAACTTTACAAATTAGAAAACTTTTCCTTTGACATTAGTCAAACTTATTAGTTTAAAAGAAAAAGTCATTAACTTTCACATGCTAGTCACTTTTAGAATAACCTATAACGTTTGCAAATCTGCACAAAGCGGTGTACATTATTGATAAGCAAACCATAACTTAGAATATTAAACCAAGGTCACGTTCGTTTCACTGAATAAAATGAAATTTGAATGGAATTGTAATTGAAGAACATACGAAAGTGAATCTATATTTCAATTTCATCGAGGTTTCATTCTAAATAAACACACCTAAATTTCAAATCAAATTATACTTCTCGCGCGAATTTCTATTCCATTCTACTACAATCCATGAAAGGAACGCTGTCTAAGTTTTATACAAATTGTTATGTTGGGTTTCAACTCCACTTGGTACATCACTTTGGATCTTTACACGACTTATAACCATTGCTTTTAATATAACGGTTATTAAGAAATTAACTTTCCGTATTAGAAAATTTTCTATTTTAAGTTTTAGTTAAGAAAGTATAGGATACAAAGTATCCTTAACGTGAGAAGGATAAGAAGCAATGAACAGTTGTCACCTGTCAACTATGGTTAAACCAATTAAACTCGATTACAGCCAATTAAATTCACTTTTAGTTAAATCAATGGGCAAATAAGACATTATACCTATAACTGTTACGTTAATCTCTGATCCAATCATTCACAGTTCAATTCACGTTTCAGATTCAATTCAGGATTCAATTCATGATTGACTAACTATTTTCGATTGACGGTCTATTCAATTCACGATTCAATTAACAATAATTTTATAACGATTATAATTATGCTCTGTTTTTTCATTCGTCCAACATTTTTTTAATGATTGATTACTATGGATTATCGTATGATTGACTTAGTTTACATCTTGATTATATGTTGTTAATCAAAATCAAGGATCATGATGTATTGTACATATAGAAAGATTAGATAATGGAATTTTGATTATCAGTAATGGTATGATGATGATGAAGAAGAAGATACATAACGTGCGTTTATAGTTCTCAAATACTTTCGATTTTGTTTCAAGAAGAAGGATTAAACATAAAAATTAGGTTTAAAAAAGAAGTTGCAGACGAAGAAGATGAAGTTGGTGATAACAGAGTGTTTTAAACGCACATTCATTATTTGAAACGCACGTTGTAATGTTTAGACACACTTGATGTAGAATTTAAACGCACATGCCTTGAAACGCACATTGTGAATGTTTAGACGCATGTTGTAAATGTTTAGACACACAATGTAAATGTTTAGAAGCACGTTGTAAATGTTTATACACATGCTTTTAAATATACATTCCTTTTTTAACGTGCGTCTAACACTTACAACGTCCGTCCAAACACTTACAAGGTGCGTTTCAAGGCATGTGAGTTTAAATTCTACAACAAGTGCGTCTAAACATTTACAACGTGCGTTTAAAATAATGTATGTCTGTTTAAAACACTCTGTCATCACCAACATCGTTTTTTTTTTCTGCAACTTTTTTTAACCTAATTTTTATGTTTAATCATACTTATTGAAACAAAATCAAAAGTATTTGACAAATATTAAGAGCGTTTATTTTATAATTGTATGTTTTTCGTATGATTAATCGTCCCAGTGTAAAGCTCTGTTTTTTTAGTTATTACGTTTTCGTTAATTGTAATCGAATGTTTTTTGTTATTTTGATTGTGTAATCATTTTGAACGTTTAATCGAATTGAAACGATGAAAACTCAAGTTTCAATCGTTGAAAATTATGTTTCGATTGAGTCTGTTGTTACGATTTGAAAAAAAATAAACACTTTTTCCTAATTTACCATTGGTTAGATTAACCCAAATATGATTAGGATTGTTAGTTACCATCTTGTCACCGTCTTAATCTAATGGCTAAGAATGCTTCTTACGCTTCTCATGTTAATGTTCTTTGTACGTTATCTCTTCCCTTTAGTTAAACTATCCAATTTAGAAAAAGTAAAATTGTTCTCACATTTTAGTCAAACTTTTCAAGCATAGAGGAAATATAGTAGGAATCAATGTAGCAGTAACGCCATGTTCCCGAGTTTAGTAAAAGAAGGAAGAGAAAAGAAAGAGAATTAAGGAGAGAAAAGAGATGGAGTGGAAAGGAAATATTTAATTAACTAGCATGTTCCCGATTCGGAAGGATGAGAAATGACGAAAATAAACCAAAATTTTCCTTCCATGTCCTTTTTCTCTCCTTAAAAAAACTGTGGAACACGGATTTTTCTTGACATCCTTCCCAGTCTTTTCTTTTTTTCGTTAAATGAAACTCGGGAACACACACGTAAATTTTCCAAATCTATTGGATGCAAACCGGTGTACGTTATTGGTTAGCAAAGCATAATAATGTGTATTCGACTTCTTATGTTGTTCGTTACAACAAAACAAGAAATTGCAACAACATATGGAAGAGAATCCACATTTCAATTCCATCGACATTTCATTCTATTTAATGAAACGAACACATCAAAATTCCAAATCAAATTATGGTTCTCACGTGAATTCCAATTCCAATTCCTTTGCACTCCAAAAAACGAACACTGTCTACATGTCAATATGACAGATACTAATTAGTCCTATGCGGCAATAGGAAAAACTTTCACTTTTCATTTTTAAAGGCACACATTCACATAAGATAATCCCACTAATGTTAATAACTCAAGACAAGTATTGTTTTAAACATTGATAGAAATTGAAAACATATGTGAAAAACTCTATAAAACATTCCTGAGAAATCACATTTGCATGCATTATATGTTTGTGGCTAAGGTGTTCGTGGTAATGATAATCATGTTTTAAATTTATGAAAATACCAATTAATTACTATTATTGTTGGTGCCAGCTCAAACTTCCAACTGTCGTATGCAATTATGTGAAGAGGCTAAGTGTTGGCGCACTTAGTGCCTTGCCAAACTTAGGGTTTAGCGTGGTTAGTACTTGGCGATGTTAGGGCCAAGTGGCCAAAGCTAGTCAGCACAGTTAGGTACTGGCGAGGTTAGTAGAGAAACCTATAAATACATGATGATGTGTAATGTTTTCATTTGAGTGTTTCAACATGGTGTTTTTTGAGAGAGAACTTAGTGTTCGAAGGCTTAGTGTCCACGCTATGTGTTAGTAGATGTATACACTTTCGGTACATTTTAATCCGTGTTTATTGTATTGGCGAATTTTCTACTTCTTTCTACCTTATTTGTTTATGTAAGAATGAATCTGTTGATGTGTAACTCATTATTCCCGCCCAACATGCATGCACGTGGTTGTTTATTTGAATCTAATAAGGCTGTTACTAGTCAGTTGTGGTAGTCCGAGTCCTATGGGTTGTTCCTGGTTATGGCTTGTAGCCGTTTGAGTCTTTTCTATTTAAGTTCATGTTTGTTTCCTTTGATGCATGTACTCCCAATAATATTCGAAAGCAATAAGAATTTGTGTTGGCTTTCCTTTCTTTCTGAGTGTTCATCTTTGTGAGTTATTGTTTAGTGTGAGTTCTATACCAACAAGTGGTATCAGAGCTTGGTGAGGGAAAGAGTGTATCCATGGCTGAAACTTCAAATACAAACCCTACAAACCTGAATCCTATTCCTATGTTTAAAGGGGAAGGATATGAATATTGGAGTATGAGAATGAGAACAATTCTTAGGTCCAAGGATCTGTGGGATCTGTTTAATTTGGGTATCAGTTATCATGGACATAATCTTGAAGCTAACAAAAGAGAACAAAAGAGAGATGCACAAGCAATGGCAGTGATTCAACAAGGTGTCCATGACAACTTGTTCTCAAGAATTGCTTCGGCTGACACTTCTCAAGAGGCCTGGGATATCCTTAAAATGGAGTTCCAAGGAGACTCTCAAGTGCAGGCTGTTAAACTGCAAGGATTAAGAAGGGAATTTGAGAATCTCAGCATGAAAGAAGGGGAAGTAGTGGGAGACTATTTCTCAAGAGTTATGTCCATTGTTGGACAACAAAAATCCTATGGTGAGGAAGTTCCAGATCAGAAAATCGTTGAGAAGATACTAAGGTCATTGACAGCTGAGTTTGATTATGTTGTACCCTCTATTGAGGTTGCATATGATCTTACCCAGCAGAAAGAATATATGTCAGATCTGGGGAGATTAAAATAACTGAAAAGGAGAAGTATGATGAGCAGACCTTACAAGTGATGCAGACAAACATAAGACTGAACTATGATCAAAATGGAAGAGGTCGTGGTCGTGGATCATATAGAGGACGTGGAAGAGGTAGAATGAATGAAGACAGGAATAAAGGACCTTAATGCTATCTTTGTAACAGGTTTGGGCACATTAAAATGGATTATTGGTTTGCTGATACAAGGACAAGAAAGGGTAGCTGCTGGTTCTGAAGATGATTAACAAGTCACAGAAGAAGATGCAACACCATACCTGTTCATGGCCATTACACCATGTGCATCTGAGCATCCCAGCCTCTGGTTTGTAGATTCTGGGTGCTCAAATCACATGACCAGTGTAAAGGGCAATTTTACTACTCTAGATGAATCATTTAAACTTGGTGTAAAGCTGGGTGACAAGAAGGAATTGGCTGTCGAAGGAAAAGGAACTATCAAAATCAAAATGAGTAATGGTTCTTTTAAATATTTAGATGATGTTTATTATGCACCTAATCTTGAATACAATTTGATGAGTGTTGGGCAGCATATGAGGAACGGTTATGCACTAATTTTTGATGATGGAGCCTGCTCAATTGTGCATAAGGAGACTCAGTCTGAGCTGATGAGAGTGAATCCTGCAGCCAACAACATGTTTCCTTTTGATGCTTCCAAAGTGAAATCAAGTAATGTAAGCCAATCTCATGAAGTCACCAAACTATGGCACTGCAGGTTTGGGCATATGCATGCTCATGCTTTGCAACAGATGTTTAAAAACAAGATGGTTGATGGGCTGCTGCTAATGAAAGACTATGGGCAATGTGAAGACTGTGCACTGGGCAAACAACATAAGTTACCATTCCATACAACAACAAAGAGAGCCACACAATTACTTGAAATTGTGCATACTGATGTATGTGGGCCAATGCCTGTAAACAGCTTGGGAGGTAGTAGGTATTTTTCTTCTTTTTATAGATGATTTCTCAAGAATGACATGGGTCTATTTCATAGAAAAGAAGTCTGAAGTGTTTTCTAAGTTTAAAATTTTTAAGGCATATGTTGAAAAGCAAAGTGGAAAGTTTATTAAAGTCCTGAGAAGTGACAGGGGTGGTGAGTATTGCTCACATGAGTTCAATGCCTTTTGTAAGCTTCATGGATCAAAAGGCAATTGACAGCACCCTACACCCCTGAACAAAATGGTACATGAGAAAGGAAGAATAGAACAGTGGTGGAAATGGCACAATGCATGTTGTTAGCCAAAGGACTGCCTAGTTACTTCTGGGCAGAAGCTGTTTCCACTGCTGTACATATTCTGAATAGGTCACCTACTAAAGCAGTTGATTCAATGACTCCTTTTCAAGTATGGACTGGTGGGAAACCAGATGTGGAAGATTTTTGAATATTTGGAAGTATTGCATATGGAATGAAGCCTGCTCAAATGAAGCACAAGTTTGAACCAACTTCTGCTAAATGCATACTGATTGGACTTTCTACTCCTACCAAGGGGTATAGATTGTACAATCCTATCACAAAGCAAATAATTACTAGAAGAGATGTCAAGTGCTTTGAAGAATTGGCTTGATTTGGCCAAAGGTAAGGAATTCAACTAACAATCACTTGTGGATCTTAGTGTATTTGATCTATTGTTGGATGATCACTCTGCTCCTGAGCCATCAGGGCAAGATGAATCATCACTTCCTAATGAAGTTACAGGAAATACCCAATCAAACAATGGTCATGCTTCAACCAGTCAGCAACAGAATGGAAGCAGCTCCACTGGTGATTCAGGTGTTGATTCTATTCACCTCCTCTCAAAACTAAGAGTGTTCAAGCACTGTATGACAACACTAGCCCAATGGAGGAGTATATGGTGTGTTAGTTTGCACTTAGCATCTCAGACCCCATGTACTATGAAGAAGCAGTTCAAAAGGAGGAGTGGCAGCAGGCAATGAAAGAGGAGATAAATGCAATTGAGAAGAATAACACATGGCAACTAGTTCATGCTCCTACCAACAAAAACATTGTAGGACTGGAGTGGTTGTTTAAAACCAAATTGGGCCCTAAAGGTGAAATACTGAAGTACAAGGCTAGGCTGGTTGCAAAGGGGTATTCTCAAAGGAAGAGGGTTGATTTTCAAGATACATTTGCACCAGTGGCAAGATTTGAAACAATCAGAACTGTTTTGGCAGCTGCAGCTCATCAAGGGTGGCAGATTTTTCAATTAGATGTCATGTCTGCTTTCTTGAATGGTAGACTTGAAGAGGAAATATATGTTGAGCAGCCCCAAGGGTTTGAGATTGCAGGACATGAAGAGAAGGTGTACAGGCTTACAAAGGCTCTCTATGGCTTGAAACAGGCTCCTAGGGCCTGGTATGCCAGGATTGATGATTATTTTATAAAGCATGGGTTCAAGAGAAGCTGCAATGAACCCACTCTCTATGTGAAAGAAGTCAAAAACACTGGGCTTATGTATATATGCCTATATATTGATGACATCATTTATACTAGTCACAGTTCAAAGCTTCTCTTTGATTTTAAGTAGGGTATGATGAGTGAATTTGAGATGTCTGACATGGGACATCTCAAATACTTCCTTGGGTTAGAAATGAAGTAGTCAAAAGTTGGAACTTTTGTATGTCAAAGTAAGTATGCAGCTGAACTGATCAAGAGAGCAGGGATGATTGGATGTAAAATGGAGCAGACTCCAATGAATACCAATGAAAAGTTAAGAGCAACTGATGAAGCTGATCCAGCTGATGTAGCACAGTACAGAAGTCTAGTTGGTGGGTTAATGTATTTACAACATACTAGACCAGACATCAGTTTTTGTGTGAATGTGTTGACAAGGTTCATGCAGCAACCAAGTAAACTTCATTTTGGTGCTGCAAAGAGGTATTAAAGTACGTTGCTGGAACAAGGAATCATGGGTTATGGTATGCAAGGAATAAAGAGGTAAAGCTAACTGGTTTCACTGATAGTGATTAGGCAGGGTGTGTAGATGATAGGAAAAGTGTTTCAGCCTATGTGTTTAGTCTTGGTAGTGGGATTATAGCCTGGAGTTCAAAGAAACAACACTCAATAGCCCTGTCCAGTACAGAAGCTGAGTACATTGCTGTAACTAGTGCCACTTGCCAAGCTGATTGGCTTAGAAGTATATTGGATGATTTGCATTTAGTTCAACAGGTCCTACAGTTATCTGGTGTGATAATAGATCAGCAATTCAGTTGTCAAAGAATCCAGTTGTTGATGGGAAGTCTAGGCATATTGAACTAAAGCATCATTTTATTAGAGACATGGTAGCACAGAAGCATGTTTGTTTGGAATATTGTGGAACAAATGATCAACTTGCTGATGCATTGACAAAAACTTTGTGCAAAGAGAAGTTTGAGCTGTTCAGGATGATGATGGGAATTCGGGAATAGGAGTTAAGGAGTGGTGTTGATGTGTAACTCATTATTCCCACCCAACATGCATGCACGTGGTTGTTTATTTTAATTGAATAAGGCTGTTACTAGTCAGTTGTGGTAGTCCGAGTCCTATGGGTTGTTCCTAGTTTATGGCTTGTAGCCGTTTGAGTCTTTTTTATTTAAGTTCATGTTTGATTCCTTTTGATGCATGTACTCTCAATAATATTCGAAAGCAATAAGAATCTGTGTTGGCTTTCCTTTCTTTCTAAGTGTTCATCTTTGTGAGTTATTGTTTAGTGTGAGTTCTATACTAACAGAATCACACACGCTCTTGTTTCAATCAAGAGTGTTATTATTCGTATTATCGATCCTAGAGGGGTCCTGGGGACTTTTAGGGGTATCAAAGCATGGTGCTCAAAGCGGAAGGACTAATCACCTATCCGGTTCATTGTTTCGGTGATGTCACATATCCACCAAGTGACTTTAATATTGAAGTTTGATTGATGTCCTAGATGAATTCGAGTTGATTAGAGGTGTTTGGTTGAAGATTTGAGGTCAGATTCAACTTCTGCTTCGAATTCCTCATGGCCTATGGTCATGAGTTCGAGTCCTGATCTCGCCAGGTTTTTACCGGTTCAAACTGTCGTGCCTTTGGGCGGGTATGTGGATCGGGTTTTCCCTGGAAGCGGGCTGTCGGCGGGCTAGGGGCTTCGTGCGTCCGAGGTGGGCCGGGCTGTGCCCCTGTCTTTGCCACTAGGGGGCCGCGTACGAAGTACCCGGTGTTGTTTAGTTGGCCGTTCAAAAAAAAAAAAAAAAAAACCTTGTAACCCATGTAATTAAAAAAAAATAAAAAAGGTAAGTGGTACACGTAATTGAACTTCTCAATATATATATCTCAAAGACCTACCTCGTACAACACTCAAATTCATGGGTATGCATTTCTCATAAGACATAAGAGGGTTTTCACATCTTTTTAACTTCCTAAATACTAAACTCCATATGATCTGTCTTTTAACTTTTTTTCTAGTCTGTTTCTCTTCATCTAATCACAGCTCATACTCATATTTTGTTTCTTTTAATGTTCTTTTAGAATCTTGAACTTATCTTATTTGGGGGATAAAATTTGGTAACTTTCTGTTTAAACAAAGTCATCATACAAATCACAAAGTAATGGGGCGAGGAAAGATCGAAGTGAAGCTAATCGAGAACACTACGAGCAGGCAAGTGACCTTTTCAAAGAGGCGGACGGGCTTATAAAGAAGACCCATGAGTTATCTGTGCTTTGTGATGCTCAAATTGGCCTTATTGTCTTCTCTAGCAAAGGGAAACTCTATGAGTACACTACTCACCCTCTCAGGTTAAAAACATTCTTTCTTTTTTCTTGGATCACCTTTTAACACTCATAATATCTTTTAAATGTTGATGGTCCTATTTTGTCTCAAATGTTGTTGAAATTGATTTAGGGTTTGGTTTCTTCCCCTGGATCTAGTTATGTAATGCACTACAAAAATGATTTTTATTAAAAAAAATACCTTTAATTTGTATGATCATAATGGTTGCATAGATCCATAAAAATCCTTGTATGCATAATGATGAAGAGAATGTTTCAAATACATGCTATAAGTCTCTCTCTCTCTCCTCTCCTCTCTCTCTCTCTCTCGTCTTTCTCTCTCCACAGACACATTAGAGTTTTTCACAGTCTAATAATATTCATTAATTTGAAAAATCTTATTGGCTCTTTCAATCTTTAAATATGCTTAAGTAGATTTTGGGTTTGGTTTAATTTTGTTAAAAAAGCACAACAAATATGATTTCACAAAAAACTGAGAAAAAAAAACTTGCATTTGTAGTATAAATGGTGGCAGAGATGCATTGTATGCATGTTAATGATGAGAAGAATGTAACAAATAATAGCGCTCTCTCTCTCTCACACACACACACACACACTTTCAAAAGATCTTTAAGCGTTGCATTAGGGTTTGCTGAATTTTGTTTGAGACTTGTCAAATCTTTTAAGTGTTGTATAACTAAATGATATTATACACAAATGCATCTAGATGTGTTTAAAGTTTATGGAAGATGATATCTGGTCTTAACTTTTTGTCCAAACCATACAGCATGACTCAAATGATAGACAAGTATTTGAAAGCAACTGGCTCTAGTCTAACTCAGCAAACCAACCAGGTAAAACCAAGAGTAACAAACATTTCATTGTTCAACAACCCAAATGTTACCAAAATTTAAAGATTTTAGCTTTGTTTGAATAATAATCTTGTGATGATAAATTGAAGGAACAAAAGCGTAGCGAGTTGAGCCGAATGAAGAAGGAGACACTGAACCTTCAGTTAAGTCTCCAACGATACAAAGGTGATGATCTGAGCTCAGCACAGATTGAGAGCTTAATCAACTTGAGCAACAGTTGGAGTTTTCTGTTCAGAAGGTCAGAGCAAGAAAGGTATTGTAGTCAACTTGTTACCTTATTTCTTGTTTTGTAGAAATTAGAAACAACTCATTAAATATATTTTTAATATCACATACTGCAAGAATTTTAATCATTTCCCTGTCAAATGCTACACAGAAGATTATGTATTATTATTGTTTTAGTATTAATTTTTATATCACCTTTATATTCATTGACTAGTATGTTTTTGTGGTTGTGGTAAACGTAAACCCACCTTTGATTTTACTAATCATGTTCAGTTCGTTTAGAGTCAAAATTAATCAAATAAATAAGAGGATAAGGGGTATGTTTAACAATAGGGGTAGCACTTATCCAGCTCTTTTCTAACAATGTACATGATAATACATAAATTATTATATATTTGGGTAATTTTTTTAGACTCTTTGTATCTATCATATGTGAATTAATTATTTGTCTGTGATCTTAACATGAATGTGTTTTTCATTTTTTTGGGTAACTATATATCATCCAATCACTTAATAAACTTTTGATCTTCAAAACACGTATTAAAGTTGTCTTTTTGCAGTTGCAACTTCTTCAAC
>JAUTDX010005365.1:0-28362 GCA_030844895.1 Ambrosia x helenae | reverse complement strand
TACTGAGTGCCAAATGCTGCCAACATCTTTGTCTTCAACTATTCCGACATCCCTGCACACAACCTTACAGTAGCTGCAGACACTTGGGCAGAAAACAAGCTTATAACCATCATTAGTTTTCTCAATCTTAAACCAGTTTTCCAATGTTTTTGGCCCCGGGTTCCCTTCTACACCTCCCACCATAACATCATATTGCTTCATAGATTTATCATATTTCATTCTCCATACATTTGACTCATTACAACTGTTGGAGCCTAAGAACTTTATGTTAACATCTGTTGAAAGACGGACCACACCTTTCTTGGGGTTGACCGGGGTGAAAGTCAACGGGAGGCCCTCCTCGTCGTTATAGGATATTCCAACTCCAGCTGAACAAGACTTTTTCCCCATGTTCACCGGATAGAGTCCGCCATCTGATCTACCAACTAATAGAATAGCAATGTATTTCGACCCTGTGCGGAGTATTTTTCCACCGACATCGAGCACGGGAGCAGGAGCAGGAGCTGAATTGGCTGCCAAGATGATGAATCCAAGTGAGAATAAGATGATTGTTTCGTTTTTGAATGTGTTGGCGAATGATGTAGATTAAAAGCTATTTATACATGGTGGAAGTTAGCTAGTTTTAGATAAAAAACAATCATATTGATGGTTTGATGTTTGGTAGTTTAAGAAACAAAATTAAAGTGGTGAATTTAGATATTGTTTTTGACCTGTAATGAATGTTGTGCTATATTACCATCAACAGTTTAAACAATAATCTAAAGCAGACACTAAATTCTAAAAAAAAAATAACTAATCAGTTTAGAAAGCATAGTGGTAACTTTTAATGGACAGATGATTGCTCCAAACCCCAATTGTTTGTAGTTTGTAGGATTTAATTTGTACAAAAATAAAGTTAAATTACTTATGTGCACCAATTCATCCCTATATTTGGTGTGAGCCAAGTACTGTTGGGAGACTTACCCACCAGCTCTTCAAAATTATCAATGGAAGCCGCTGGTAAATTGTCCCACCATACCTGCATGGCTTCTACAAGTGTTTGCACAAACATATGACACCATACAGGAAGGGCCATTGTTCTACTACCCCGCGCATGAGAAAACATTGTGATGATCATCCGGATCACTTGTTCAATCGTATATCCCTACGATAGTTGCCATTTTGAGTTTAAGGGGAAGTATGGCGTTGGATATTCGTTGCATGAATCCTGAATTAATAGCCAACATAGTATATTTGCAGTGCCTTGTCAACTCATCGTCCCTCGTGGCTGGCTCTGTGTCATTCTCAGGGTCCAACAAGATTGTTGTTAGAATTAGTTGTTGCTTGGGTCTGAGGTGTCTGATCTTCATAGGTTAACCGTGTTCTGACGGCCTCTCTGCACACCTCATGGTGAGTCTGAGGTTGGATTTCTCCCGCCGTCCACCGGTCGTTAGGCAAAGGATAGACCCGTATGGGTATGGGTATGATTTCTCACCTCTCGCCATGGGTGGATACATGTATTCGTATGGTGGCATTGAGTAATAAGGCATATATGGATGATTCCCTGGAGTAATGGGTGTAAGGTGGGACCGTAGGTTGAACCATGTTAGGTTCTGGCGATTCTGATAGAGCCGCAGTGAGGGTGGTGGAATAAAATGGCAGGATGTCGGAAGGTTGTGGTACTCTGGAAGGACAGTATAAAAAGGGAGCTCGCGGCAGACAACAGTCTGAAGGTTGTGGTACTCTGGGGTAGGGATTGTGATCCCTCGAACCCTGGAACCTCTTTATCCTCTTCAAAATTGACACTCGCATCCTGGGAAGCGTTGGAGGATAAATATCCTATCCTGAAAGCGTGAGGGTTCTGTTAACTGAGCCATGGTTTAATTTTCTGTCATGGCGAACAACAATGGAGGATTCTAGTTCCCGTCCCACGGATGACACCAATGAAGAAACACGTACATGGATGGTATAATCTTCTAGGGCGAATCCGGTCATCTATCCTAGTGTTGCCCTTGTAATTGCGACCTAATTGACTGCAAAACAGAACACCGTTAGGACTCGTCACCGAGTCGGGGTTGTCCTGGGACCACCACCCGGCATCAGAATAAGAATCTGTGGTGGGGAAGTATATGGTGAAAGAGGAGAGGGAGTACTGAATGAATAGAATGGTCATACATGCTCATATATTTGTAATTTTCGGTGTAGGGTTTGCCCTTTGGAATTGTATTTGAGTTGTGATATGTTTCCACAAAAAGGGAGACATATCCATTATTGAGAATCCTCCGTAAAAGGTGAGGATTCTGTCTGTTAGCGATAAGGAACGTTTCTTATTGTGATAATTCGGTTTGCTTATATCCAGGGTTTTGGATGGGATTGGGTGTTAGACCGGTTTGACCGAGATGAGTCACACCTTGTCACATCTAAAATTTTGAAGGCAATTGTGGAGAAAGAGGTTTTTCGGGGGATTATTATGGAAGACGAGTAAGTAGGTTAAAGTTGAAGACATCTTAGGAGATGTGAAGGCGTTGGGTTTTGTATGGCTTAAAAATAGGTCTAAGTTAAAGTCGATCGAATGGTCCACTTGGTGTAAATTTAAGTTGATGCAAGTCATGTAGTATGCTGTTGCTGGTTTGGTGCTGCCCTGCTTTTTGGTGGAGTTGGCTTTGTTTTTATGAAGTTTAATAGTTTACTTGAAAAAATGTTAAGTATTTCTAAAATTGTGTATCACAATTACATTGTGTCTAATACACAAGAACTTACTTCTCAGAGAGTAAGCACTAAGCAGGTCAACACATATATACACACTTGCAAGTGTTACAACCATCAACAACTTTATTCAATCATAGATAAACCGTAACTAAGGTTGCTGGTTACATACATAATTTATTCGAGTACGGATAAAATAGTAAACAAACTTATAACCGTCATTAGCTTTCTCAATCTTAAGAGAAGAAGATGAAAGAAAGCGGACATCGCTGAGTGCCAAGCGTTTCCAACCATCCTTGTCTTCAACTATTCCAACATCGCTGCACGTAACATTGCAGTAGCTGCAGACACTCGGACAATAAACAAACTTATAACCCTCATTAGTTTTCTCAATCTTAAACCAGTTCTCCAATGTTTCTGGCCCCGGGTTTCCTTCAACACCTCCTGCCATCACAGCATATTTCTTCATACCTATATCATATTTCAGCCTCCATATGTTTGACTCATCACAAGGAATGGCCGATCCTGAGAACTTTATGTTAACGTCTGTGGAAAGGCGGATAACGCCTTTCTTTGGGTTGACTGGAGTGAAAGTCATCATGTAGGCATCCTCGTCGTTGTAAGATAGTACAACTCCAGGTGAACAAGACTTTTTTCCTATGTCCCTTGCATAGAGTCCGCCATGTTGACCGTAATCTACTGGAGTTAGTATGTAGTCGGCCCCTGTGCGGAGGTACTTTCCATTTATATCGAGCACAGGAGCAGGAGTAGGAGCTGAATTAGCTGCCAAGATGATTAATGCAAGTGAGAATAAGATGATTGTTTTCATTTTTAAAAGTGTTGATTGATGTTGTAGATTAAGCTATATATATAGATGGTGGAGAGTCTGCTGGTTATATATATCACAAGGATGATGTTGGTTTGGAGTTCGATAGTTTTAGACGCAAACTCGAACAGGTGTATTTGGATATTGTTTTTGACCTGTAATGAATTTCAATGGGCTATCCTTACCATACTGTTAGAATCTATTTAAACTATATATCTGTTAAACTGTACTCAATATTGTCAAAGGTAGTATATCTTCTTTACAGGTAGTTTGTAATAGTAAAAAGTTAGTTACACTTCTGTCATTATGAACAGATGTAATGATATCTTGCATATTTGTGTTCATTTGTTCCAAACACTGTTCAACACTTCTCGCATAATTTAGTTTATATCTAGGACTTCAAACGAACCAAACATTCACTGAACAGTTCGTGAACAATCAGGCGGGAAGTTCGCTTTTTTAAGGGGAATTGGATTCTAATAACCTAAACTATTTGAAATTGGCCATTGGCACCCCGAACTAAAAAATTGGCCATATATAACCTGAACTATTAACTTATTGGAATCTAACACCCAATTGACTGACGCCGTTAGTGGGTTGCTCACGTGGCACCAGTTGCTGACGTGGCATGCTGATGAGTTCAGAATACAAAATCAATACAAAGATTCACCGGGGGAAAGCTACAATGAAAGATTTAGATACTCATTTTCAAGATCCAATAAGTGTTCTTCTATCGTCGTCTCCTACTGTCGTGCGATCCTCCCTCGACAGCCAAAAGGCTGCCGTCAATTCCTACAAAGCTTCTGATGTCGTGCGTAATCCCTAGGCAGCCAAAAGGCTGTTGCCTCCTTAATTCTTCTCGTGCCCCTCAAATAATATTCCACACCCTTTAAATATTAATTGCCACTTGATATTTTTCTTCATTCGGTCCAATAACGATCCACCAAACATACGTATGCTTTTGATTTGTAGCCCACTTGCATTAGGCTGTTTGGTATGGAGTCGGGGAAGGGCTCGATGGGGGTGAGGTGGCACCTCCCCCGATCGGGAACACCGCCCCTCCCCTTGAAATCTTGGTGCCTTCGGAGATAATCCACCGTGTGTACCGAAGCTTTCTATTGGCCAAGAGAATATGAACGTGGATTTTTGTTTTTGTTTTTTTATTCAAACTATATATATATAGTATAAGGATAAACGAAAAACCCTTCTAAACCGGAAAACTTTGGAAACTCTAACCTCCCGAGTTTTTTTATATGAAAATTTTAGGGTATGTAATATACATGATTTTAAGCATTTTGAGCAAAAAAAAATCAAAAAAGCGCCGAGTACTTTTTTTTTAAAAAAAATAAATAAGTTTTCGGGTAACGCATTGTTAACACATGTTAATCGCTAACATGTGTTACCTGAATTTTTTTTTTCTTTTTTTTTAAAAAAAAGTGTTCGGCGCTTTTTTTGATTTTTTTGGCTCAAAATGCTTAAAATCATGTATATTACATGCCCTAAAATTTTCAGGCCCTAAAAAGCTCGGGAAGTTGGAGTTTCCAAAGTTTTCCAACTTAGAAGGGTTTTCCATATATCCATATATATATATATAGGATTGGGTTCATTTGAGAACCTCCTTAAGTTAAGAGAACTTGAGAACCCTCCTTGACCAATAACATGATGACACATACACCACTCACCATTATAATATTAAAGGGTATCAAAGTAATTTAACCCCACCCCAACCCCACCCCAACCCCTTGTCATCAGATTAAAATCTGATTTTTTTTGTTTTTTTTCAAAACAAACACACACACACAGAACACTCATCTCTCTCTCTACTTTCTCTCTCTACTCTCTCTCTCTATCACGAACACTCCTCTCTCTCTACTTTCTCTCTCTACTCTCTCTCACAAACACACTCCTCTCTCTCTCTCATCGACGGTGGTGCTTGGGTTTTGGATGGTGACGGGTGGAGGTTTGTGGTGGGGGTTTTCAGCGGTGGTAGTGGTGGTGGTTTTCAGCGGTGGTTCGTGGTGGGGTTTTGCAGCGGTGGTTTTGGGAGCTGGATGGTGGTGGTATGGGGGCAGTGGTCGTGTTTGGGCGGCGGTCGATGGTTGGTGGTTGTTACTTTGTTATTATTATTATTATTGTTGTTTTTTTTTGCAGATCTGAAACAGATCTGGAGAAGATGTGGGAGGCGGAGGGGTGGTTGTTGGTGGGGCGGTAGGGGGGCGGAGGTGAGGGGTGAATGGTGGCGGAGACGGTGGTGTGCAGGTTTCCGGTGGCGGAGGACGGTGATGGTGGAAGGGGGGACGACGGTGGTGCTGAAGAAGGTGGTTTTTCAGAGGTTGTTTTGGGTTTCTTTTGCAGCGGTGGGGGTCCAATAGTGTTTTTGCAGAGGTTTGAGGTTTCAGGTGGTGGTCCGGTGTTTTTGTAGAGGTGTGACGGTGGAACTGATGGTGGTGGATCTGATGGTGTGAGTTGTGACGGTGGGAGGTGGTGGGGCTGTGGTGGTTGAAGGGTGGTTCGACGGAGGGAGGGGGTGGATCCAATGATGGTGACGGTGGGGAGGTGGTGGTGGTCCGGCGATGATGTTTGGGGGCTGTACAGGTAATTTTTTTTATTAATATTATTATTATTATTTATTTATTTTTTTCTGTTTTTTTTTTTGTGCAAAAGATAGCATTTTTTTGTTGAAATTTTGGGATTTTTGGCAGGGAGATGCTGTGAAGATGACGATGTTAAAGCATCAGTGTAAAAATACGAAATGTGTAGATGTTTTTGATGTAAAAAACACTGGTGTAACATACCAGTTACACCAGTGTAAATATAAATTTATAGATGTTTGATGTGTAGATCTTTGTAGTTTTGGTGTAGAAGTTTGTGTATACATGTTTTTTGGGGTTTTACACTAGTGTTTTTGTGTAGTAGGTTTTGTGTATGGCAGATTACACCGGTGCAATAACGAATGTATAGATGTTTTTTTGGTTTTTACACTAGTGTTTTTGTGTAGTGGGGGTGTGTATGGTAGATTTACACTGGTGTAATTTTTACACCAGTGTAAATCATCCTCGATGACTTTATCTGATTATTTGTTTTAAAAAAGTTAAGAAATTAAAAATTAAATACATTAAAACAAATATTATATTTTAAATAATTGAATAAAAATTAATATAGTTATTATAATATTTTTTCCATTCTCTTTCTATGTGTTTTTACTAAAACACCCCTAAGTGTACTTTATTATTTTTAATCCACATATGAAGACAAAAAGCTAATCATGTAAAGACAAAAAGCTCAAGATTTAATCTCAACCATTGGTTTCACAAGATCAATGGCTTAGAGTGGTTCCTACGGTTCTCACAACTCAACATGGTTCTCAAAATAACCCAACCCTATATATATATATATATATATATATATATATATATATATATATATATATAGGGGAAGGATATTTTGAAAACCCTTTCCACTTAAGAAAACCTTGAAAACCATCATCTTAGCCCTTCATTATGTATGATCTACGGTTGTGCTTTTTCAGCTTTTATATTAATAACAAAGATGTTACTTTATAGTTGAAAAGGGTAAAATGGTCCCTTATCCTTTAACTCTTCTCTCTTTTCTCTCTGTGTACCTGACAAGTTTTCAGTCACAAAACATCCATCAAATCACTTGGGGTTCCCCCCATCCCCCTATAGTAGTTTTGATCAAGATGATGAGAATCAATTACAATAAAAAACACCCTTCAAACCACCTAACGTCCTCTCTCTCTTCCATAGAAAAAAAAAAACAAGGGTTTTCTACCCCCTAAATTTAATTGTGCCACCGTTGTCCTGTTTCTCTCCTCTCTCCTCTCTCTATCATCTTTTCTATATATTGTATGTCTAATGTTACAAACCTTGAAAACGTCTTAGAACAGATGTTTTATGTAAGAAATTACATATTTTTTCACAACTAATCTCATCAATAATATATAGTAAATTCTAACCCAACAACAAAAACATATGTTTTCACGACTTATCTTGCTAAAAACATGTAAAAATTATATACCAACAACAAAAACATATGTTTCATGACTTATCTTACTAAAAACATGAAAAAATTATAAACCAACAACAAAAACATATGTTTTTACGACTTATCTCACTAAAAACATGTGATAAATTATAACCCAACAACAAAAACATGTAGAATTATAACACAAAACAACAAAAAAAATATAAGTTTTCACAACTTACCTCGCTAAAAACATGTAATAAATTATAAACCAACAACAAAAACATATGTTGGGTTGATGGTGATCAAAGCTTTGATAGACAAAATTGTTTATAAACAAAACACAAAAATATCAATCCAAAAACACATGTGTTTTTAGATGAAAAAAAAAACTTTGATATACAATAAGAAAAAAACTGTAGACATTTACAAGCTCCTCTGCCTATCTCTCTCGTCTCTCCGTCTGAAACGAAAACCATTGTACCCTCTCAAAAATGTTAGAAGCAATCAGACCCATGAAAAATGTTAAAAACAACCATAATGATTAATTCATTAAAAGCAACCAACAAAAAATTACTGCATTTATTTTTAGAAACAAATTTTATACGTCTAATGCATTTCTCAACTAAATCATTATTTCAAGTGCTTTAGGTAGTTTCCTTTGCATACTTGTTGGTTATTCCATATTTTCAATTTTGTAAACAAGTGATAATATTTTAGAAATGATGTTTGTTTCTTACGAGCCTAGTTAATAGGCATGATTTTCCCAAAATAAGCTTCAAGCTTGTTTTTAAGCTCAACCTTTTTTGTAATTAAAAAAAAACTTTACCAAAAATAATCCATATGAATCTGATTAAAAAACTCACTATAAGAAACCATAAATCTAACCAAATAACCCAGATCTGTCATCACCTGTTGTAGAGGATCATTAACGTGAAGTCTCACCTCCTTACCCAGCCCCTGTTTCGATCAGATTTGAAACACCACCACCTTGCCACTCTCACCTCCGACCCCTGTTCCGGTCAGATCTGATCTGAAACAACACCACCACCAAAGTGTTCTCTTTCATGTTCTTCATCGGAAGCTTCAAATGGGTATCACCACCAGACGAAAGAGGACAAGCGGTTTGTTTGTGATTGACAACCAAATGGAAATGTGAATATAGAGAGATAAAAATATGAATATAGGGAGAGACAGAGATTTGTAATATGAAAATATAGAGATAGATGGAGAGATGGAAATATGAATATAGAAAGAGAAAGTTATGACAAAAAGCTTTAATCTGACCATTAAAAAGCTTTAATGTGACCATTGAAAGTTATGACAGAAAGCTTTCATTGTAAGAAGAATGAAAATGTCGAGAATGCCCTTGAACAAGAAAGTGAAAGATGTGACGTGGCCTCATCTATAACCATCAGATTGGGTTTACTTGGTTTTCTAAAGTCAAGGGGGTTTTCTAAAGCATTTTCGTTATCTATGACTACATCTAACATTTTCTTCAGTCTCAAAATTTTCAAATCAAATTTGAACATGACAATTGATATAGCAAAATTCTTAAATATGTGAACTTAAATCGAAATCCAGTGGTCCCCCTAAACCCTAAATAAAATCAATGTAATGCAAAGTAGGCCAATTCTAATTAGGAAACCACATTGAGTTAAGGAAACCAAGTAAACCCCATTTTGTGGCCATCCTTCATCCACGTATGCATTCTTCAATTTGTGTAAAAGGGCAATATGGTCATTGATCAATGGTGAACATCTGCACAATCTGACCATGTTTATGCACATTTTGACTTTCCTTTTTCTTATACCTTTATTCTTTGATGTTGACATATACTTTTTAGAATTGGCCTCTTTCTCCCAACAACCATATATACCACAATATCATTTCCTTTTCTTTTACAACCCAACCTTCTTTCTCTTTTGTCACTTTTTCTTTTATCTTCGTGAATGTAACAAACATCAGTTTCAAACCTAGAGTCATACAAATGGAATCTCCCAGTCAGCTAGAGACTGGGTTAACGCATGTTCAGGATGTTGGTATCGATTCTATGCATTCCCCTATCACTGTCGTACCCCACAATCTGGATCCATACATTGTAAGCATGGTTTCACCTAACGTAGGAGAAACGTTTTCAGGTAACAAATATGTTAAACATGTTTTCAAAATTAGTTGTTTTTTGTTCTCTTTTTATGGTTTGATGTTGATCATGACAAAATTCAAACTTTATGTTTAAAGGTAACGAAAGCGGAGAGAACGTCATTTCTGGCTTCACTCGTCTTCTATCTGAAGGTCACATTTGTTTTCATAATTACTTGTTTATGTGTTTGTTTTGTTATGTGAGATTTTTTGTTTTTTCGAAGCATGCATGTTTTTTTTACTCTACTTCTTTAAAAAAAACACATACAAGTCATCAGATTACATATATAACAATAAAGAAGTAGATATGTATAATTTGGCTTGGGATTAGGTGATAAGTTATTTTTTTAGCACATACAATATAAAATTACCAAGAATGATTAGACTGAGAATCATATGTTTAACTTTTTCTTCTTAGGGTTTTATATTTTTTTTTTCCAAATGATAGTTTTCATGTATTTTCTGTTATGTTTTATGAATATGTAAATTAATTTTTTTTTTGCAACATTCTTTTTTTTATGCTAAGGAATTTTCAAAAAATGCCAACTATATGTTGTTTGTTTAGAATGTTATATTTGTGTTTTTCGAACCTTGCATTATGTTTGATGTTATGGATTTTTCTTAGGCTATTACACATGTTTATATGTAACCTGGGAGTATGTGTACTGAGAAACATATGTTTACCTTCTTTTTGCTTTTTTGTTTTTTCAAAAACAAAAGTGTTTTTATATGTAATCTGTTATGTTTTTTATTTTGTAATATATTTTTTTTAATATGCTAAACATATGTTGTTTGTACAGAATCTTAGAGTGTTTTAGAAGCATGCATGTTTTTTACCATTTATACACACAAGTATATATGGTTTTTTTAAGAACATAGGTTTTTTGGCATAACTCTTTTTTTTTTTGAGAAACATATGTTTATTTTTCCAAAATCGTAAGAGTGTATGTCATATATAGGTGTTTAGTTCAATGTTTTTGCATTATGTTTTTATGTTATAATCTGGTGTATGTGTCTTGTAAGAGTTTTTGCATTATACTTTTGGCATAAGGTTTATGTCTTGATGTTATAATCTGGTTTTTTTAAGAGCAATAGGTTTTTTGGCATAAGTTTATGTTTTGATGTTATAATCTGGTGTATGTGTCCTGTGAGAAACATATGTTATAATCTGGTGTATTTTTTGATGTTTTTCATGAGAAACATATGTTTTGATGCTTTTTCATTATGTTCTGAGAAACATATTTTTTTAACTTTTTTTGTGTTTACTCTATGATAGCTTATCTGGTATATTTTTTTTAATTTGTAGCTACATTGGTTTTTGTTGGCTTTATTTTTACAGGGTCTCTGAACAATGAACACTGTTTTGTTTTCCACACCCCTAACGGTACTCAGTACTGGGTACCTAATGTTAGTGCTGAGCTAAAACCAGTCGTCGGCAGTGTGTTCCACAGATGGGAGGATGTTATATGTATGTACAAGAGATATGCTGAGAATTCTGGTTTCTCGTATCGTAAGGGTCAAACGAAGACTAAGAAGGGCGCGGCTGTATACAAATACTTGAGGTGCAATAAGGCATCAAAACCTCAGCAGAATCTGAAGTTTGACACACTGAGCGAGTCCTCAATGAAATTAAGGCAAACCTCCTTTTCAGTGACCGATTGCAAAGCTAATCTATTGGTTAAAATCAGTGGCGAAATGTCATCATTTGAAGTTGTAAAGTTTGTGGAGGAGCACAACCATGTACTTGTTGAGCCGTTCAACCGTGACCTGACTAAAATAGCAAGAAAGTGCCAACCGTATATCCAGATCATGAAACACCCATTCGAAAAATAAGAAAATGAAACACCCATTCGAAGACTCACCCCCCTGTTTTTTAGATCCAAAAAAACCCCAAACACACAAACAAAATAAATATATTCAGTGTATGGATCGAACAGATGCAAAGTGTATATTCCGTTCACATCAACATATGTTTCGATCCTTTTGATTTGGAAGTATAACCGAAGAAAAAAAACAAGAAATGAAACCGTAAAAACACCCATTCAGAGTTTATTTTGCTTCGTACCTTTTGTTGAACACAAACCGGCTTTGATTTTGTTGAAGAAAAGCAGTGGACACCAAACCTTGTTTGAAGTCAGTTCTTTTATATCAAAACCCTTGATTTTGTTTGAAGTGAGTTCTTGTAGATGAAAACCCTTGTTTTTGTTTTGTTGGGAAGTGAAGTAGGGGCCAGTGATGTAGAAGGCCTAAAAAACATTTGCTTTTTTTAATATGGAAGAGAGAGAACATGTATGGTGTTTAAGAAGTCTGTTTGATATGGAAGAGAGAGAACATGTACAGTGGATGTTGAAGGGTCTCCAGGTGATATGATGTCTGTTACAAAGACAAAAGTCTGTTACAAAGACAGAAGAGAGAGAACTCTTAAAAGATAAACGGACCACATTACCCTTGTCAACATTTAAGCAACGTTTGTTTTATTAAAATAAAAGTAGAAAAAGCTCAGCCATTGATCAAAGATATTGGAGGGTTAAGATGAGGGTTTTTAAGGTTTTCTAAACTGGAAGGGGTTTCCAAAATATCCTTCCCCATGCAAAGTAAACCACAACCAAAAGGCAAACAAATAAAGCACAAAATAGACACCTTGGAGAATCTTACAGCCATAATTAAAGCAATGTATCCAAATTAACAACAAATACAAATTTTTGTTCACACATCAGCCCAAATAAAGTGGCACACCTTAAAGAATAAACGTGTGTATACTTTTAGGTGTCTATAAAGATTAATAAGTTGACTTTTGAAACAACGCAATCAACAACTTTTATACAGTAGTACTTACAGTTGAGCTTTTGTTAACCAAAAGCCTATGGTAGCAGCGATTCGGAACAGAAGCGTCGACGCTGGTCCTAAATCGAGCAATCGCTGGAATATTGCATTCAACATGTTAAAAGAGATCAATTTAAAAGGAATACCATAGTGCTATATAAAAAAACGGAGAAAAAAAACGACTATTTTTTGTGAGCGTTTTATTATCTTTCCAACGAGTACCATAAAGCTATATAAAAAAACGGAGAAAAAAAACGACTATTTTATATATAATATACACAACGACTATTTTTATATATTTAATTCCCCTTATATATATATATATAGGGGAAGGATATTTTGGAAACCCCTTCCACTTAAGAAAACCTTGAAAACCATCATCTTAGCCCTTCATTCTCTTTGATCTATGGCTGTGTTTTTTCAAGTTTTATTTTAATAACATAGTTGTTACTTTAATGTTCAAAAGGGTAAAATGGTCCTCTTGAATATTTTAAGTCTTCTCTCTCTTCTCTCTCTTTTTGTGACTGACAACGTGTAGGCACACAAAAACATCATCTCTCATGTTTTACTCTTTCATTTCTCTCTCCTCTCTCTTCTTTTTCTCATCTCACTTTTCTCTCTCTTCTCCCATTTCTTTCTTTTATTCAAATTTAATATATCTTACTCTCAATTCAAAATTTAACATGTTTCAAGAAGCCTCATGTACAGATTTTTTTATATCATGTTTTAATAGATCTTACTCTCAATTCAAAATTTTATATATGACACTCGAAATTTACTGAAGCATTTTAAGATTATTAAAAACACATGTTTTTTAGGATTATTAAAACACAAAATAATAAGAATATGTATGAAACATACGTTTGTCTTTCTCTCTCTTTTAAAAAACACACCATATGTTTATCACCTTATATCTCTCCTCTCTCTCCCCTCTCTTAAAAACATATGTTTTTATGTTATTTTGAATTTTACAAAGTTCACACACTATAATATCTCAAAATTAAAAAAAATATATGTTTTTTTAGGAATGCTACAAATGTTTATAAAATAAAAAAACAAATGTTACTGGCTTTAACAAATTTACAAATGTTTATTATGACCCAAACAGATGTAAATTATTATCCAAACATATGTTTTTTGGTAACATGATTTAGTAACACATAATCCAACAACAAAAACATATGTTTTCACGACTTATCTCACAAAAGACATATAATAAATTATAACTTAACAAACCAAAAATATATGTTTTTACAACTTATCTCACCCAAAAATATAACCCAACAACAAAAACATATGTTTTCACGGACTCATCTCACAAAAAAAAATCACACAAACTCACCAGCTACATCCTCCTTCACCTTAGACCATCACACAACACTCAAATAATTACATGTTCCAGATTCCATAAATCACACATATGAGGCTTAAGGCTTAAACTAAAAAAAAAATACCATCACATAATTTCACATTTGAGAACACCACTAAAAATATATGACCAGAATTAAAAAAAAAATTACAAAAAAAAAACTGAAAGAAAACATACAAACTGAAGAAAAAAAATCAGAAATCGCCACTGTCCTTTCTCTAAAAAAAACATCAAAAATGAACCATACAAACTGAAAGAAAAAAAATGTATGTATTAATCTTGAAACTTCATGATAAAATAACCCAATGTCCTCTCTTTATACATAAGGTTCCTCTCTCTAACTTCTGTTTCTCTCTAAACATCAGAAATCGCCTAAGGAGATAAAGAACTCACCGATTTATGTTGAAACTTACCATGTTCTTGGAAAAAAATCATCGAAACCCAGATCCAGACAACGACGTCTGGAACCGCCCTTCATCGAAAAAATTACCAGGGTATTGAAGCTTCCTCCATAGCCGTCGTAAAAATCACCAGGGTATTGAAGCTTCTTCCATGGCCGTCGTTGTATGTGGAGGTGATGGTGGTAATGACGTTGGTAATTGTTGGTGGTGGGGGTTTGATTTTGCAACAAGATTTGCAATTAAGAGAGTGAGAGAGATATATTTTGATTAGCTTTTGTTTTGTAGATTGAGAGAGAGAAAGGGAGAAAGCCAGTAGTTTCAAGAGAGAGAGAAAGGGGTGGTTTAAAGAATCTTGTGTTGTGTGATACATGTGGATACGTGTAAAAAGGAGAGATGCTTCTTATCATGGTACTTGTGTGTAAGAGTTTATAAAAAGTTGTCATAGATGTGTATGATTTGGTTTATGAGACAAAGACTATGTTACCCTTGTACATATGAACAAATATGTAGACGTGGAAGCATCATCACCACAAGATGGGGTTTTCTTGGTTTTCATAAGTCAATGTGGTTTTCTATTTAGAATTCCCCTATATATATATATATATATATATATATATATATATATAGGGGAAGGATAATTTGAAAACCCTCCCCAGTTAAGAAAACCCATGAAACCATCATCTTAACCATCCATTATACCTGATCAACGGTTAGATTCATTCTTTACTTATCACTCATTGTTGTGATATATATGTGGTACAAAAAGGGCAAGATCGTCCATAAAATTTAACCATCTCTCTTCTTTTGTTAAAAAGTGACATGCCATCAACAGACTAGTCTAATCAATAACATTCACATGGGAGAAAGAGTTTAAAATTGTAAACTATTCTTTCTCTCTCCTCTTTCTTCCATAACTATTCTTTCTCTAGCCTTTCTCGTTTTTGTCTTAAAGACATATTCACAATTATTCTCTCTCTTAATCTTTCCTTTCTCATCTCTGTTTTAAAGACACATACACATACATATTATTTTATTAATATAAACTTATAATGTTTTTCTTTAAATTCAAAATTTAATAACAAACAAATAAAAAACATAGATTTCTTATAAAGATTTTTAAGTCAGTTTTCAAACGTTGACTCACCAACACCACAAACATATGTTTTCATAACTTATCTTAGTAAAAACATATAATAAAATATAACCCAACAACAAAACATATGTTTTTGCAAACTTGTCTCACTAAAAACATATGATAAATTATAACCAGACAACAAAAACATATGTCTTCACCACTTATCTCACAAAAACATATAATAAACTATAACCCAACAAACAAAAAACATATGTTTGCACAACTTGTCTCAACAAAAAATTATAACCTAACAACAAAAACATATGATTTCACAAATTTATCTCACTAAAAAAATAAAATTATAAATCCAAACAGCCAAATAGCATTTAGATGAAAAACAACTTTGATATACAAAAAATTGACAGAGTAAAAAATAAATACTTTGACCAAGTATTCAATGTATAAAAAAAAAGATATACAAAAAAATTGACAAAGACCAGCTTGTACCACCACCACCAAACGGAGCACCGCCACCACCAATGTTGCCGGAACACCACCACCTCGTCAGATCTTGACTCGCCGTTTGTCATTCACGACCTTCAAGAAACCCATTCAGCAAACATCATCTTCAAGAAATCATTCACAAGTTTATCTCATTAAAAAAAATAAAAAATCACATCACAAATCAAACCCATAACTTATATCCCTAAATTAAAAAACTAATTAAGAACTAAAATCAATCAGTTGTTTGCATAAAATAAAAAACTAACCTTTTTTAAAAGGAAATTGAACAACCATCATCATCAATCGAACCGCCATATTTGATGTCATGATTTAATACTTTGAGTTGTGGTTGGCTTAGCTAGAAAAAGAAAAAGAAAAAAGAAGAAAGAAGAAAGAAGAAGAAACAGATCCTGGTGCATGATGGGTTTGTGTGTTTGTATTTATTATATGTTTGTGTATTGTTTTTATATATTAATCTAATGGGTTTAGTCAAAGAAGAAAGAAAAAGAAAAGAAGTAGCTAGAGAGAGATTTGAAAGGATCTGGTGATAAATGAGAGAGAGAAAGAGATGATGTTAGACTAGCCTACACACTCACAATGTATGTTACCAAAATACCCTTTGATAAAAAAGAATAAAGGCATACGTGGAGCAATGTTGGCCATTCAATGGGGTTTCCTTGGTTTGCTTAAGTGGGGCTGGTTTTCAATTTAGAATTGCCCTATATATATATATATATATATATATAGGAATGGGATCATTTGAAAACCTCATTGAGTTATGAGAACTTGAGAACCCCATTACACCAATAACATAGTGACACATATACCTATTAACAATATAATATAAAAGGGCATGATGGTAATTTGAGACCACCCCAACCCCCACCCACCACCTGTCAGCTTTAAAATTTTTTGTTTTTTTGTATTTAAAAAACACAAATATCCACACACACATATACCAACACTCGTTATCTCTCTCTCTCTCTCTCTATATCTTTTCTCTCACTCTATCTCTCTCTTTCTAACAGACTACTCTCGTTCTCTCTCTATCTCTTTATCTCTCTCTCTCTCTTTTATCTCACTCGATCTCTCTCTCTCTCTTGCTCTCACTCTGTAACAGACACACACACAAACACGACGCTGGTGGTGGTGTCTATGGTTTTTGGTGATGGGTGGGGGGAAATAGGTGGGTGGAGGTGATGTGGGTGATGGTTTTTTGGTGGTGGTTCGTCGTGGTTTCAACGGTGATGGTGGAGACGGTGGAGGACGGGCCGGATCTGTGGTGGAAGGGGCTCGATGGTGGTAGATCTGTGGGGTGGGGCTCGGCGGCGCGGAGAATGGCGGAGGGAGGGGTGGTTGATGGTGGGGGATGTGGAGGTGATGGTGAATGGTGGCGGAGGACGGCGGAACAAGGTGGTTCGTGTTCATCTCTTTAGCATCAGGTTTGTTATTGTTATTATTATTATTATTATTATTATTATTATTATGTTTGTTAAATATGGTGATGAGTTTGTTTGATGATGATGATGATGTTGTTTTGCAGGTGATGTTTATAAATTTATCATCTTAAAAAACCTCAAGAATTTGGATTTGATCTCAAAAACCTCAAAAAAAAAAGACGACGATGATGATGATTTATTATATATAATTTTTGAGATGATGAAGAATAGCTAGGTATGTCGAGCAGTGTGCCTTTACTATGTTTAACGAAGAATATTGACTCTTTGACTTTTGAGTCAAATGTGGTAATGCAAGTGATATTGACTCTTTGACTGAGAAATTGATTTACTAGTTTGAACTTTGTATGTGATTGATACAAGTATAATTATTATTATTAGGATTATTATTGTTATTATTTTCGTTTATTTTGATTGTTTATGATGCTTTTGTAGTGGTGTAATACGATGTAATACGAATGTATAAATGCTTGGTTTGTTTTTTAGGGCATTTACTGCGGTGTAATACGAATGTATAGATTTTTGTTTTTTGGGTTTTACACTAGTGCTTTGTGTAGTAGGTTTGTGTATGATAGATTTACACTGATGTAAATAATTACACCGGTGTAATACGAATGTATAGATATTGTTTTTTAGTTTTTACACTAGTGTTTGTGTGTAGTAGGGTTGTGTATGGTAGATTTACACTGGTTGATAACAGAGGATTTTTAGGGATTTTGTGTGAAAACCTTTATGTGTGATTTAGATGGTTGATAACAGATGATTAGGGATATGTTAGATTTTACTTTTTACTAGGGTTTGTTTTGATCGACGGATTGTTTTGCGATTTCTTTTTATGTGTCATTGTTTGCGAAGAAGACGAACGAAGAAGAAGATCGAAGAAAACGAACAGATCTGAAACAGGTTTTTTGTTATTTTTGGTTTGTTTGTACACTGATGTTAATACCATTTTTGGTTTGATGTGTTTTTGTGGGCATTTACACTGGTGTAATACAATGTTACAGATGACACTATGTTTTTTTTTACACTAGTGTAATACACAATGTATGTATGTTTTGTTTTGATTTATGCTTTTTTATGATTTATGCTTATAAATTTTTGGTTTTTATAAAAATTACACCGGTGTAAAATATAAAAATGTTCTTTAGATGTGTGTTTTTACACTAGTGTTTTTGTGTGTAGTATGTTGTGTATGGCATATTACACCGGTGTAAAATAATTACGCTGGTGTAATTTATAGTAGAATTACGCTGGTGTAAAAATTACACCGGTGTAAAATCGCCTCAATTAGATTCATCTGATTTTTTGTTAAAAAAAGTAAAGAAATTATAAAATAATATAGTTTAAAAAATATTATATTTAAATAATTAACAAGAAATTAATGCGCTCTTGTTAAATTGGTTATGGAATGGTTATTTAAGCTACTTTTGAACCCTATTTTTTCTAGCCAAGTAAGTTTGTACATTGATGTGTGCGTTTATGCGCTCTTGTTACGGGCATTGTAAAAACCAAGGTTGTGTGTTAGTTTAGAAACTGAACCGGTTTTGATCCGCAACTTGCACGTCTAATATGTTAGTGTCGTGTTTATTATAAACTCGCAGAAATGGTGTAAAGCATGTGTTTTGCTGGATGGGTTAAATCGGGGTTTGCAAAACTCGGCATTCGGGAGAACTCGAGGTGTGAACAGTGAACGAACAAGATGATCGAAGAAACGAATAACAAAATATAAAAATTATGATTTTTTTAACTTCAAAAATATAAAAGATGGATAGATGTCAGTAGTGAGAGAATTAATAGTGAGAGAATTAAAATATGCAAAATATAAAAGATGGATAGATGTCAGTGTGAGAAAAACGAGGGGGAGAGAGAGTGGCAAGTGGTGGTGGTTAAAAGGTCTAAAACACCCCCTCAGTCATTTTTTTTGAATAAAAAAATAGAGTTGCAAGTTGTTGGTTCACAAAAGGACAAAAGACACTAACTTTTGATCTCAACCATTGTTTCCTCAAGATCAAGGGCTTATAATAGTTTCTATGGTTCTCGTAACTGAAGGTGGTTCTCAAAATAACCCAACCCTATATATATATATATATATAAGATGGTGGCTGTGAAGGTAGTTGGTATTAAACCCAACTCGGTTACAACGAGTCTCCCTCCAAAACCATTTGAATTTGAATGTTGTAATTACTTTGTATCTAGTCAAATACTTAGCTAACTTAGTTCCTAATTTCTAGCACCTACTTTCCTTGTCTTTAGCTTATTCAATGTATATATTGACCATGTACATCAATGAAATGAATTACAATTGATACTCTCATATGGTATCAGAGCGGTTTCACAAACCTTAATTCCTCACCTCCCTCCTTCGATTTACCCTTCCTTCTTTCCCATCATGTCCAACTCCACCAATGCGGTTGCCACCCCAGTCCCTATCACACCCGCCACACCTCAAACCATCACTATGGTTAACTTTCCATCCTCCCTCAAACTAACCTCTACCAACTATCTAAGTTGGAAAACCCAACTAGAAGCTATTCTTCAAGGTTTAGATCTCTATAAATTCATTGACAGATATCACCTTGCTCCACCCCAACCATTAATGCCGATGGTTCCACCACTCCACATGTCGACTTCAACACCTGGTACCGCCAAGATCGACTCTTATTTGGGGCCATTGTCGGTAGCCTTTCGGCCGAAATGGTTCCTCTCATAACCAATGCTCAAACATCTCTTGATGCTTGCAAAATATTGGTATCCACGTACGCCTCTCCCTCTCGAGGCCACATCAAACAACTCAATTATCGCCTAAAGAAATCTACCAAATCCAACGATCAATCCATCACCACTTTTATGCAAACCATCAAAATCTTAGTCGATGAACTCGCCATTCTCGGCAAACCCATGGATCCCGAAGATGTCACTGACATCGTCCTCAATGGATTGGATCAAAAAGCCTATAAACCTGTGACCGAATCTGTCCATGCTCGCGACAATCCAATTTCCTTCCATGAACTCCATGAAAAACTTATCAATCATGAACTTTCCTTATCCCAAACCATCCTTGACCTCGCCTCCATTCATCAACCGGTGACTGTTTTTGCTGCCCATAGTCGCCAATCTTTCAAACCATGATTTTCCCGCTCACCAAACAATAGCCCCGGTATCCTACCCACTCCTACTTCCGCTCCAAACCAACGCCCTTTTCTAGGCAAATGTCAATGGTGCTTCCTTAAGGGCCATTCATTAACCTCTTGCCCAAACTTTATGAAAACTCACCCTACTATATCTCCTCCTATATATACTCGCTTGAACACCCACAACAAACCACAGGCACATATGATGGCAATGCACAATAATATGGATTCGGATCTATCATGGTTTAAGGATAGTGGTGCTTCTCACCACATCACAAACGACCTCAATGCGCTCTCCATGCATACTCCTTATGATGGTACCGAGGATCTCATCATCGGTGATGGTTCGTCTCTTAAAATTACTCATGTTGGCACTATCACTCTTTATTTCTCTAATATTCCTGTCTTTCTTAAAAATGTCATTTGTGTTCCTTCCATCTCTCGTAACATCATTTCAATATCTCGTTTATGTCTTGATAATAACATACGAATCTTATTTTTCTCCTCTTATTTTATTATCAAGGATTTCCACACTCGCCGAACCATCCTTCGGGGAATCGCTAATCATGGTCTCTATGAGTTATCCTCTACCAAGTCTCCACATGTTTTTCATTTGCAAACAAATAAGGCGTCTTCTTGGAATCATCGCCTAGGACATCCACATTTGAAAAGTTTTAAAGCATCGAGCTTCTTTTGTTCCGTTTATTTCTGGCAACCATGAATCATGTAATTCTTGTTGCATTAGTAAAAGTCACAAACTTCCATTCTATGTCTCATCTATGACTTCTAATGCTCCTTTACAATTATTATTTTCGATGTTTGGTCATCCCCGATTACTTCGTTTGACGGTTACAAATACATCATTTTTGTTGACCATTTCACAAAATATATTTGGATTTACCCACTAAAACGTAAATCGGATTCTCTTCACATCTTCACTCAAAATCTCGTTTGAAAATTTTTTCAAAACAAAAATAAAACAATTATTCTCGGATAATGGTGGCGAATACATCAAATTATCATGGCGAATAATAATGGAGGATCCTAGTTCCCGTCCCACGGATGACACCAATAAAGAAACACGTGCTTGGATGCAGTGGCGGACCCAGGATTTTTTTATTGTGATGATTCGTTTTACTTATAAACTTTCTATCGACTGATATAAACCGGGTTTTAGTTGGGATTGGATGTTGACCGGTTTGACCGAGAATGGTCACACCTCGTCACATCTAAAATTTTGAACGCGATTGTGGAGAAAGAGGTTTTTCGGGGGATTATTATGGAAGACGAGTAAGGAGGTTAAAGTTGAAGACATCTTAGGAGATGTGAAGGCGTTGGGTTTCGTATGGCTTAAAAATAGGTTCAAGTTAAAGTCGATCGAATGGTTCACTTGGTGTAAATTTAATTTGATGCAAGTCATGTATATGCTGTTGCTGGTTTGGTGCTGCCCTGCTTTTTGGTGGGGTTGGCTTTATTTTTATCATTATCACCTTAAACTAATCACAATTACAATGTGTCTAATACACAAGAACTTGCGTCCCAGAGAGTAGGCCGTTCAACACATATATCTATCAGCCGTAATTTATGCCTAACAATATTATCATTATTATTATTAAATGTATTCCATAATATTGTATAGAGATAATAGGAAACCTTCCATATGAGTAGGAGGTTAGTTAGGGATAGATCATTATATATTGTAATCTCTTGGTTTGTATTCAATCAATAACAATACACATATTAATATGGTATCAGAGCCTAACAACCTCTGAATCCATTATCGCTTCTTTTTTCCTTCCTGTGTTTTTCGAAACACCATCACTGCCATCACCATGTCTGGCTCACCACAACCACCCGCAGCCACCTCGCCAAAAACTCTTCACCCCGTATACTCCGTCACAAACATCAACACTAAGGTCCGCACCCTTGATGGCGAGAAAGTCACCTACTCCGATTGGGTGAAACTATTTCGGCTTCATGCTCTCGGGTACGACGTGTTGTCTCATATAGACGGAACTGAACCTCCGGCTAAAACCGACCCGGCTTACGAGTCATGGTCGAAAATAGATGCCATTGTACTTCAATGGATCTATAACACGTTGTCCGATTCATATGTCAAGCGTATTATTGATGTTCTGTCCAACCCGGGATGCACCGCCCAACAAGCTTGGGATCGCCTTTACACCGTGTTCCTCAATAACAAAAATGCTCGTGCCGCCACCTTGGAACACGCCTTTACCAATACCACAATGGCGTCCTTCTCATCGTTGAATGAGTATTTTCAGCGAATGAAAGATCTGGCCGATCAGCTTAATGATGTCGACCACCCGGTTAGTGAATCACGTCTTGTTCTTCAAATGGTCTCGGGTCTCCCGCAAGAATATGATACTGTGGCATATTTTATCACTCAAGCCGAGAAGTCTTGGGATGATGCTCGCGACATGATTGAACGTGAGCAACGTCGTCAAGCTTCCCGGCAATCCATCTAGGCGGCGTTTCATGCTACTAGTGCACCGAGTAACCCACAACCTCAACCCAACCCACCCGCAAATCCCTCTCCTAACCCGAACCCACACCCTCCTCAACCTTATCATCCAGCGCAAACCTATGACCAACGAGCCCAATATCCTACCCGGGGCAGGGGCCGCGGCCGAAACTCTTATCGGGGTCGAGGTCGTGGTCGCTACTCCTACTATCCAACCCAACAGCCTACAACCCATTCGGCCCAACCACCTTCCTCTTACAGCCCATCCTACTCACCTTATCCTTGGTGGGCCTCTCCACCACCTTGCCCACATCCGGCCCTTTCACCTTGGACATCTAACTGGAACCGCCCAGCCCAGAACACCCCTCCACAACAGCCTGCTCACCCTTCCCAACCTATGCTGGCTCCGGCCTTACTGCCCCCACCAACCCTTCACCCTACGCTCCACCACCCGGTTTTTCCTACCCACCCGGCTACCCCACCCACCACCCATTGACCCTATGCAGCCAACCGAACTCGGTACTGCACTCTCCGTATATCAGCCGTAAATTATGCCTAACAATATTATCATTATTATTATTAAATGTATTCCATAATATTGTATAGAGATAATAGGAAACCTTCCATATGAGTAGGAGGTTAGTTAGGGAGATAAGACTTAAGGGCCATAAGGTCCTGGGTTCGAATCTCACAAAGGGGGTTTTCTCATAATTATGAGTTTCCTCCTGAATTGGTGACTTGGTGGTGGAATATGATCGCGTGGCAACACTGATGGCACGATTATACTCCAGTGTTCCGTGAGTGATTCCAATTTTGTTGGCCGTTCAAAAAAAAATTATATATTGTAATCTCTTGGTTTGTATTCAATCAATAACAATACACAGATTAATAATATCAACACATGCAAGTGTTACAACCATCAACAACTTTATTCAATCATACAACCATCAACAACTTTATTCAATCATAGATAAGCCGTAACTAAGGTTGCTAGTTACATACATAATTTATTCGAGTACGGATAGAATAGTAAACAAACTTATAGCCGTCATTAGCTTTCTCAATCTGAAGGGAAGAAGACGAAAGAAAGCGGGGCATTGCTGAGTACCAAGCGGCTCCAATCATTGTCGTCTTCTTCCCACCAATCTCCAACTTCCGCGCACGAAACATTGCATGAGTAGCTGCAGACGCTCGGACAATAAACAAACTTATAACCATCAGTAGTTTTCTCAATCTTAAACCAGTTCTCCATTGTTTCTGGCCCCGGGTTTCCTTCAACGCCTCCTGCCATCACAGCATCTTCCTGCACACCTTTATCATATTTCAACTTCATATGTTTGACTCGTTACATTTATTGGAGCCTGAGAACTTTATGTTAACGTCTGTGGAAAGGCGGATAATGCCTTTCTTTGTGTTGACTGGAGTGAAAGTCACCATGTGGGCATCCTCGGGGTTGAAAGATACTACAACTCCAGGTGAACAAGACTTTTTTCCTACGTCCCGCACAGAGAGTACGCCATGTTGACCGAAGTAGAGTGGAGTTCTTGGTATGGTATTTGGCCCCTATGCGGAGGGGTTTTGCCATGCACATCGAGCACGGGAGCAGGACCAGGAACTGCAGTGGCTGCTAAGATGAATGCAAGTGAGAATAATAAGATGATTATTTTCATTTTTTAAAGTGTTGATGAATGATATGATATGATGTAGATTAAAAGCTATTTATAGCTGGTGAAGTCTACTAGTTTAAATATAACAAGGATGATGTTGTTGGTTTGGATTTCGATAGTTTTAGACGCAAACTCGAACCGATGAATTTGGATGTTGTATTTGACCTGTAATGAGTTTCAATGGGCTATCCTTACCATACTGTTAGAATCTATCTAAACTATGTATCTGTTAAACTATACTTAATATTGTCAAAGGTTGCTTCGGTCATTATGAACAGATGTAATGGTTCATAAGAAGGGGTGTGTTGTCTAGCGCTAGGGCTTCAAACGACCCGAATGTTCATTGAACAATTCCTGAACTGGTAGTCGAAAAATTCGTTTGTGTGCGTTTGTTTAATAATGAACGAACACGGCCCAAAATTTGTTCTTTTAGTTAAATGGACAAACATGAACAGGCCGCTTCATCCACGAACGTTCGTTTATGTTGGTAGTTCATTATTTTTTTTTTAATTTTTAAATATTACATCTATATTAAACAAGAAACACTTGAACAATGATCATATTTGATTGGTACACGTATAATATAATAAAAAAACATCTTAACAGCCGCCATTGTGGAGCTATGGCAGAAAAAGAATAGGCTCGACAGCAGAGAAAGAAAAATCAATTTGGAGAGGAAATTTTCGAGGAGAGGTTGTGAAGGGGTATTTTATTAAAGCTCAAACTTTTTTTTTTATTATTTTATTACTATATAAGCAACCCAAGTGTTAATGCTGGTGTGGAACTTAATGGGTTGCGAGTATTTAATGAAGCACACGCGAGCATAACAGTTACTTAATGTTATTTTTTATGTCCACCAAACCTTCAACGCAACAGGAGATCCCGGCAGCGAACCGCCTCCCATTGTGCGTAACATGTATGCACAACAGCGGCGTCCGCGCGCGAAGCGCGGGCCAACTAACACCTAGTTATGGGATACTTCAAAATTCCTACTAAAAAATATAATAAATATTAGCGTATTGTGTATTACAACCTTTTAATATATGTCCGTATTTGTTCGTTTGTGTTCATGAACGTTTGTTTGCATTCGTTTGTGTTCATGATCATTTGTTTGTGTTCGTTTGTGTCTGTCACCTAAAGTTAACAAACGAACAGAAAAATGTTAAGTCCTTCCTTTAATGGACGAACACGAACAAAAAATCTTGTTTGGCAAGTATTCACAAACAGTTCGTGAACTCATTTATTTCCTTAACAAAGTGGTATCGGGCCATGGTGGTTCGAGTGCAACGTGAAAGACAAATTTAATAACTTGCAGGGGCAGCAATCTGTTAAAACAATTGTTTGGAACTCTAAAAGTTGTTAGATAATATTTTAGCATAGTTTGTAATCAGTCTTAGTCAAAGTTTTCTTTGTAACCTTTCCCTGCACTTTAGCTCCTTTGATTATTATTTATTCTTTGCTTATCAATGAGAATAATTCAATCTCAATAAAATCAAGTTGTCCTCAAGACAGACATAGCGGAAATCAAAAGACATGCAGCGACGGAGAGAAGTTTTGAAGGTGAAAGAGATTTATTGATCAAGTTACAGCGAAAAGTTTGAATGGTATTGTTTGAAGTCTATTTGGGTCAAAAAGAAGCAAGAATTAACAGAAGAAGTTTTTGTATTAGATTACAACACTCCTGTTCAAACATATCAACCTATGCAAAGTGGTACAACTATAAACCACTTTATCTATAATTATAGTTGCTGGTTACACGTATAATATATTATGGACTAGTAAGTAGTTGGAAAGAAGAAGAAAGACGAAGACTCATTGCTGAGTACCTGTTTAGACTAATGTGCTGTTTGTTTTTTCTGCAGGAAAAGGTCTGCAGTCTGCGGACCACATCTGCAGACATCTGCAGGAGAAGAGGTGGACCAAAGGTCTGCAGTCTGCAAGAAGAAGACTGTTTGTTTGTTTAACGTCTGCAGGCTGCTGAAAAAACTTAAATTTAAATAAAATGAGTTTTTACAGCAGTCTGGTGGTAGACGGTGGTGATGGTGGGTGGACCGTGGTGGTGGTGGGTGGTGGTTGGTGGTGGTGGTGGGTGGTGGTGGGTGGGTGGTAGTGGTGGTGGTGGGTGGTGGTAGTGGTGGTGGGTGGACGGTGGTAGGTGGTGGTGGACCGTGGTGGTGGTGGTGGTGGTGGTGTGGTGGTGGTGGTGGTGGTGGTGGTGGTGGTGGACCGTGGTGGTGGTGGGTGGTGGTGGTGGTGGACGTGGTGGTGGTGGGTGATGGTGGCGGTGGGGTGGTGGTAGTGGTGGTGGACGGTGGTGGGTGGTGGGTGGACGGTGGTGGACCGTGGTGGTGGTGGGTGGTGGTGGTGGGTGGACCGTGGTGGTGGTGGTGGTGGGTGGTGGGTGGTGGTAGTGGTGGTGGACGATGGTGGGTGGTGGTGGTGGACGGTGGTGGTGATGGACGGTGGTGGGTGGTGGTGAACGGTGGTGGTGGACGATGCTAGGTGGTGGTGGTGGGTGGGTGACGTTGGTGGACGGTGGTGGTGGTGGTGGTAGTGGGTGGTGGTGGTGGTGGGTGAGGAGAAGAGAAGAGAAAGAGGAGAAGACCTTAGAAGACTTTGGTCCAAGTCTGCACCAAGAAGAGGCCAGGGAAGAGCTTTTGGAGTGAAATGTCTTCCGAAAAACAAACAGTCTGCCCGCCCTAAACGTCTGCCCGCGTCTGCGCGGCGCAGACAAAAGAGGTCAGAAGTGCTTCTGGAGGAAAAAAACAAACACCACCTAAGTATTTTAAATTAGACAACTTTATTATTATCAAGGGTACCAAATTGTAATTAGTTTATCTATATATAGGGCCTTGTATTCATCATTATTATTCAATCAAAACCCTAATACAATACAAAGTTTAACTTGGTATCAGAGCTAATACGCTCTGGGATTCCTAAACCCTAAATCTGCCGTCTCCGCTCAAACAAATTAGCGCACCTGCAGCCAATCAACAAAATTAGCGCACCTACACCTTCTACCTTCTGAACTAGTGCACCTGCACAACTAGAGCATCTGCACAACTAGAGCATCTTCTGAATAACTTAGCGCCACTTGCACATTTAGAGCATCTTCTGAACATTAGCGCATCTCTTCTAAACTTAACTAGCGCACCCACATAGCTACGGATCAAACCTACTGCCGCTCTTCTATTCTCAGTAACAAACCTGTGCCAACTATTATGGCTGCCATCACAACCTTTACAAATCAGGGAAAAAGCTATCCACAAACTCTCACAAATTCTCCTTCACCCTAAAACCTACACACTATGGCTACCGGAAACAGATAGTAGAACCCTTTCTTGCCTCTCATAACCTACTCGGTTATGTAGATGGTACCATTCCTTGCCCATCACAGAATGTTACAATGGAACAACTACCACCGTTAATCCGAGTTATGCTCCATGGATTGCAATGATGCCTATGTCCGTATGCTTATTGTCAACACGATTTCTGAAGAATCCTTTCAGCTCGTTCAGGGAAACACTTCTCGTGAGGTATGGTTATCACTTGAACATGCTTATGCACCTGTTTCCAGTTCTCATGAATTTACTCTCAAAAGTCAACCTGCTGCGAGAATCACCATGAAGGTGATGAAAAACCAGCTAATTACCTCGCTCGGGCTCAAGAGTATGCTACTGCCCTTGCCAACATAGGAGAACCGATGAAGGATAAAGATTTGGTCATGTTAACTGTTACCGGCCTTCGTGAAAAAATACAAATTGCCTCAAGGCTAACTTATTGGCTCGTTCCCTCCTATTACCTTTACCGAAC
>JAUTDX010005364.1:0-30217 GCA_030844895.1 Ambrosia x helenae | reverse complement strand
CATTGATGTCAAAGAGACAAGAAATTGCCAAAAGACTAGGACTATACAAGGCAGCTCGCGATGAGATTGATGCTGTAGCATGGGTGCGATAGCGATGATTTTTTGGGTGAAAATACATATATATCACACTTACCAGGTTCTTTCTGGTTGTTGAATTTGTTTACCATGTTTCTTCATTATTACTTTCATCTCTTGTTCGTGTTTATATTTTGGTTTCTCGACATTCATTTTTTATCAATATTTGTCGTAATATATATTCTATGTAAGTGTATTTTTCTGGTATGTGTATATATATGTTCATATTCCTGAGGATTCCATGTAACTTCAGCTCCATTTCCTATCCAAGCGGACCAAAAGCGACTTGCTTTGACCAGCTTAGACAAAGATATGTACTAAAGCTCACAAAAACGTTTGTAACTGGAGGTGTACATGTAGACCGGGATGCATTTATACAAGAAAAGAAGAGAACACCATCATTTTCTCCTACTACACTACAAAGCTGCTTATGACTAAAAACATACTCTATAATAATTCAAATCTCAAACAACAAGACGATGTAGAACAAACATGATTGCAGATAAAGAGCTATGGACTCTGAGAATACAAAGATGAGAAAAAAAAAACTGAATTAGCTTTTCGAGCAAAAAGAGAGAGGAGTGCTTGTATACTTACAGTTTCATATAAGCCCTTGGGTTTGAAAGTCCTCGCCTGGCCTCGTGTCCCTTGTTTATGGTTTACGCAATTGAATTCCTCTTGTTTCTGTAACATAAGAGCAAGTACTTGCTTCATTCCAAGAACATTTATCCTATTTGTGCCTCTTTTATGCCAAAGTTGACCAACCATCTATTGTTTCTTTGTATTGATATGGATAATGGATCCTAGAAAAGAAAAAAAAACAGAGAATACGTTAAAGCCAGTGACTTTATAGCAAAGAAATTGGAAGGTATATGACTATCTCAAATCTTTTAAGCATAAGATCATTGTCAAGTCTTTATGTTTGAGAAAGACTAATATCTTTCAGAAATGTTTCAATGATGTAACTACATTGAGCTCAAAGAAAATCATAGTTGACTTTCCACAGTAGTCAAACAGTGTTCACAAGTTTAAATGGAACAGTATTTTTATCTACAAAAGGA
Organism: Ambrosia x helenae; assembly: GCA_030844895.1. Classification (NCBI taxonomy): domain Eukaryota; kingdom Viridiplantae; phylum Streptophyta; class Magnoliopsida; order Asterales; family Asteraceae; genus Ambrosia; species Ambrosia x helenae. Next base: position 29,081 of record JAUTDX010005364.1, on the reverse strand, counting down.
GGTGACTCCTATTTCATTAGTTCCTGGTAATTTTAGAGAGTATATGGACATGATGGGCACACACTTTGAGAACACATAAACGTGATTTAATTTCAAGTATAAGATGTCCATATATCCACGCTTGACCTTGGGTGGGTCATACTGTTGAATATTGATCGGTTTGTTCATGATATCAGAGCTCAGATGTAGTAACAGTCACTGCATACTTCATACATTTGAGCAACTGAATAGAAATACATCACCAGTTTATCGTCAGATCAATCCAGAGATCAGATCGGAATCATCCACCAGCAGTTGATTACAAAAATATTTACAAAGCTGCTACCTGCACCAGTTAAAATAAGAAAGTAAAGATAATTGTATTCATCATATATGTTTTTTTCTCATCTAATTACACATAAACAATAAAGCCACCCATAATCATATCTGTTTTAAATATCAAACACTAGGGGCTATTTGGCAACCTCAGCGTCATTAAGTGCAAAGTCAGTAAGAGGCTTTGAACCAGCAAGTATTGAACTAGTAAGAATACGCCTATGTGGTGGTGGGTCAAGGAGGTGGTGCGTGAGTGGCCGGGTGAGAGTTATGAACACATGTGAAGCGACAAAGGGGTAAAAGTTTTCATTCATAATCATTTTGATGAAACTTAATGGGTAAGAGGTTTGCTGCCCGATTCAGAGGTGCCCTTCCGGTGAACTAAATATACTTAACGCTAACTGATTAAGAGGTAACCTCTTAATGGATACATTATCCGTTAAGAGGCTACCAAACAGCCCTAAAGCAACTAAAAGTTAGCTGAGGGAGGGAGTACCTTTATAATGGTTCTTTATGATTCGGCTCTTAAGCAGCTTTAGTCAGTCTGCAGGTCGGCGACACATCTCCCGTAGATGGGAGGCGGAGTCTCAACTTCCTCTAAAAAGTAGTCGACTCACAATTGCAATAAGTAGGCAACTCACGATTGCATAAGTTATCACTATAACTTTGTGCTTTGAAAGAAATGCATCTGAGAGGGCTCATTGACTAACTTGGAAGGGTGCAGTCGATCTTGCGTGTAATGTCAATCCATAAATTTCAAGACCATTCAACAAAGAAATGCTTCGTGGAAGATAACGTATGCCAGTATCCTCAATAACTAAGAACTGCAAACTTTCTAATTCTCCCAATTCGTCAGGCAGTTTCTCAAGCCCCCTACAACCTTCAAGGTGTAACATTTTGAGATGTTTTAACATACAAATGTTGTTTGGAATCTCTCTTATATTATAGCACCTTGATAGATATAATTCCTCCATAGATTCTAAGTTACCAACATTCTCAGGTAACTTCACAAGACAAAAACAGTGATAAAGGTCTAATATTTTCATTTGTTTCAACATACAAATGCTGCTTGGAATTTCTCTTATGCTATAGCACCTTGATAGAGCTAATATCTCCAAAGATTCTAATTGGCCAACATTATCAGGCAACTTTTCAAGATATACACAAGTTTGAAGAAAGAATTTTTTCAAATGTTTAAGCATACAAATGCTATCAGGGAGATGTTTAACATTTGTATAACTTACATTTAGCTCTTCTAAACATTCCAAATGTCCAAGGGCTTCAGGCAATTCTTCTATGCCACCACAACTTCCAAGGTCTAACATTTTTAGATGTTTCAACATACAAATGCTGTTTGGAATATATCTTATACTATTGCACCATGATAGATATAATTCTCTAAAGATTCTAATTGGCCAATATCATCAGGTAACTTCTCAAGAGATACACAACCTTGAAGAAAGAGTTTTTTCAAATGATTCAGCATGCAAATGCTGTCAGGGAGATGTCTAACATTTGTATAACATAAAATTAGCTCTTCTAAGCATTCAATATGCCCAAGGGCCTCAGGCAATTCTTCTATGCCACCACAACTTCCAAGATCAAACATTTTTAGATGTTTCAACATACAAATGCTGTTCGGAATATCTCTTATACTATAGCACCATGATAGATATAATTCCTCTAAAGATTCTAATTGGCCAACTTCATGAGGTAACTTTTCAAGAGATACACAACTTTGAAGAGAGAGTTTTTTTAAATGTTTCAGCATACAAATTGAATCAGGAAGATGTTTAACATTTGTATAACTAAAATCTAGCACTTCTAAACATTTCAGTTGCCCAAGGGCTTGGGGCACTTCTTCTATGCCACATCTTCTAAGGTCAAGAGTTCTTAAATGTTGAAAATCCTGTATTTGACGATTCTCCAAATCATATTTGGAGCATAACTGAATAAAATCATCATCCAATATTTGATCTTTCATTTCAGATTTGCGGATTTCCAAACATTTCAATAAATAAATGCTTTGTGGAAGGTGAGTTATGCAAGTATCCCGAACATCTAATAATTGTAAACATTTTAAATTTCCTAGTTCGTCTGGTATTTTTTCAAGCCTCCTACATCCTCTAAGCTCCAACTCTTTTAGACATTTCAACTTACAAATGATGTTTGGAATTTCTCTTAAATTAGAGCAAAATTGTAGATCTAATTTCTCCAAAGATTCTAATCGGTCAACATCCCCCGGTAACTTCATAAGAAAATGACATACTCGAAGAAGTAGGACTTTCAGATGTTTTAACATACAAATGCTATCAGGGAGATGTTTGATATTTGTACCGACTAAATCAAGGTACTCTAAGCATTCTAGATGGCCAAGGTCCTCTGGCAATTTCTCTATGCTAGTAAAATAAAGGTTAAGAGTTCTCAAATGTTGTAAACTACAAATGCTTCCCGGAAGACTCTTAACTCTTTTGCAATTAGCAAGATCTAGAGATACAAGCTTGTGAAGATTTCCAACTAATGATGGTACTTCTTCCATGTCATTATCTGAAAGACGAAGCTCTAGCAAACTATTGATGGAGTGCCCTGTGATTATATAATTCGGAAATTCCTTCAGATTTAATCCACCTATACGAAGAACCTCAAGAGATTCTAACTGCTTGATAAAAAATATAGACTTCAAGCTCTTGCACTCACTTAGGTCTAGATAGACAAGTCTTTTTAGACATCCATCATGCACTTGAAGTTCTACCAAATCTTTACAACATGCCAGATCTAACCTCTCAAGATTGGGTGTCAGCCCAAGGTCAAGGTTCCTTAACCTTGTATAGCTCAAATTAAGGAATCTGAGTTTCTTCATAACCTGTTATAAGATAAATAGATAATTAAAAGTGTAAAAAAATATTGTTGCGATAACTACCTAATATATATACATATATCATTATCATGAATCACAGAAACAACAGAATCAACCATCTTACCTTTCTTCCTTCCCAAAGTTGTTTGATTTCGCTATGAGACATCTCAAGTGCAACAAGATTATTTGCTTCAAATGTTTTGGGTAGACACCAATGAGGGTACTCGTACCAATGTAGATATCGTAACGAATTTGGAAAGTACCGATAAACTTCATCAATCTTCACACGGTTATGAAAAAGGTCGTACTTTCTTCGGTTCACGATAAGGCATCTAAGTTTCTTCATGTTTTCAAGACCTTCCAAAAAAGTATTAGGAGTGATATACATATCTATGTATCTTGGTGCTTCACTAACCTGTAATTCAAGGACAACCATCATAAAAGTTGTGTTAAAACTAATGAAAATTTGTGAGTTTCATCTCGAGCTTACAAAGAAAATGGATTTTTTTTACCAAGGTGTTAGCCAAGACATGTTCGATTTCCTCTTGAAACCACAATCGACTATGTTTGTTGGGCTCATCTGGATGCTCACGGCGTACAATATTCTCTCCATTTCTACTATACGGTCATGCATGCTTATGAATCCACCACCAGACGTTCCTACAACTTTGATTAGAGATTTTTGCTCAAGAACTCTTAAACCATTCGCAGCGTGAAATCCGCAGCTTTCAAGCATTCTTATTGCAGAGTCTTTCGTTGATTGTCTATGGAAACATACAACATCCAAGAATATTTCCTTGTAATCATCCTCGAGACTTTCATAGCTTAGTTCTAATATTTTAAAAGTTTCCTTCAACGGAATTGTTTTGAGTCTTGCTAATGCATCTTTCCATTCAGGCTTGTTTTTACCACACAGAAATGAACCCAAAACTTTGATTATTAAGGGAAGACCAGCAGCATAATGTACAACTTGATGAAGTGATTGCATTTCATACTCATGAGCTGGAATATCTTCTCGAAATGCATGCCTACTGAAGAGGCGAACCGCTTCCTCATCCGATAACAAATGAACATCTCGAATCAATTTAACCTTGTGTGCTATAAGAACTTGCTCATCTCTTGTCGTAACAATAATTCTACTTCCTGGCTTAAACCAATTAGGCTCACCAGCTAACGCATCAAGTTGGTCTTTATGATCAACGTCGTCGAGAACAACAAGAACTTTTCTCCCACACATCATCGATTTAATTAAGTTTGTCCCTTCATGAACACTACTTACAATAATGCCTTTATCCTTCAACACATCTGTAAGGACCTGTTCTTGCAACTTCTTCAAACCCAACAAAGGGGCTTTTGAATTTTCCCTCACATTCTCAACAAAGCTTCTACCTTCAAAATTAATGGCTATTTTATCAAAAATAGCTCGAGCTAAAGTTGTCTTCCCAGCCCCTCCCATGCCCTTGATCCCTATTATACGAACATCATCCACACCAATCTTCAAATAAGGATCGAGATCTTGCATCCTTTGTTCCATGCCTATCAAATTTTCATCAACACCCATATTAAGGGATCGTAACTCCAGTGAAACCCGCTCAGCAATGAATTTGATGACTTTTGCTTCATGTCTATAGATCAAAGAAGAATATTCAATTAGCTTGCTCAAGAACCCATATAAATACACAAAAGAAGTTTTCAATTAGCTTGCTCAAAAAACAACACAAACAGCTAGTTTTCATACACGTAACATAAAAAATTTTAGACTTAGAGAAAGAACACATAAGAATAAGTGAGAGATCATACCCTCCAGCAGTATTCTTCAACTCCCATCCAGACAAATTGGCTGCATCCTTCAAAGCCTTTCTCCATTTTCCAAGCTTTTTGTTGGTATGTCTGGCAAGTGCTTTTCTAACGACGGTTCTGGTAAGGGGTTTCCAGACAACCGCCTTTTTGGTATGTTTAGAAAAGGCTTCTCCAACTGACCCGCTTTGTTTGCGGACTTCTCTGGGTTCTACATCATAAAACACAGGGAAAGCAGTTTGATCGGCTGTTTTTTGGCATTCCATAATCTTTACGAGCTCATCCAAACACCAAGACGAAGATGCATACTTTTTAGAGAAAACAATGATGTAGAACCTGGAGTCATCAATAGAATTTAAGAGCTCGTCTTTGATCTCTTTGCCTTTTTGTAGCCTCTCATCGTCCTTGAATGTACGAATACTGTGACGCTGAAGAGCATCGTTCAAATGATCCACGAAGCTCCTACGTGTGTCTTCACCGCTGAAGCTTAAGAATACATCATACTGATATCTCTTGTTGTGATCGCTGGAACTTGAAGAAGAAGAAGAAGAAGCCATTGAAGTTTGCTCTTCACAGATCCAATAAAATCAAATCGTTCTTTGAAGAATTTTTCAGGAGATGGTTGCAAAAAAGAGTACTGATGAAATGAATGTGAAACCAATAATGAAATTAAATAACAGTAAAGCCAATACATGGCCGGCATAATGCATTTTATATAAGTTTTTTTTCTACCAATAATGAAATTAAATAAGAGTACTAAAGTTTCCTGGATAGCAATAATGCATTTTATGGGGCCTATCACTCTAATTTTGTTCGGAATGGTGTCATATTGTGAAAGTGATTGGCAGTTGTAATTTGTAAACTACGTGACATGTAAGTTATTACGCACATCTATCATTCGATCATAAAATTGAATTTACCATTCCATATTTCGATCCATACAACACCGCCACTAGAAACACGATCTATCTTTTGATCCTCATTCCAAAGTTTCATCATTGAACGACCACCAACGCATCTACTACAATCTGTGTTGACAATTTTATTATTTGGTCGGATAATTTTTTTTCACATTTTAAACTTATAAATTTAAGATTCATGTAAGACGAAATTTTAAAGTGAAACGATTAAAATAAGAAGATGACCTCATTCAATCTTAACAAATGGACTAGATCACAATTATATTTCCTGTTATTGGGCTAATTAAGCTGAAAAGTAAGCTAGACTTGTTGGCAGAGGCAGCCGCCCAACTTTCCTATACATATCCGATGGATGCGACTGAGGCAAGTTTTGGTAATTCCAACTCATAACCAATTATAAGAACTTGTTTAAAACCCATTGGATCTACCGGCCCAAAACACGGCAAACATCTATCGATAATTATCCGTCGGGTATTGGGTATACCGACTTAAAACACGTTGAGTAACTATTAATGAATTACATTTTGCAAGTTGTGTACTAGAAAAAATGTTATTATATGAATAATTAATTCAAAATTAACCCTTGCATATGGTCAAAGTACAATCAAAATGGGTCATGCATTTTCGTCCCTTTGAGGATACTAATTTTGGATACATATGATTTATTTAATAATGAAATTAAATAATGGTAAAATTTCCTCGAATGCCATGAGCAACAACTTGTATCCTAAATGGGGCCTATCACTTTAGTTTTGTTTGCAATGGTATCATATCAAGGAAAGTGATTAGAAGTTGTAAAGCATGTGACATGCTATTTCTCACATCTACCGTTCCTTGAAACAAACATAAAACTTAAATTTACCATTACATAAGTCGATCCAAACTACATTCCCACTAGAACAGGATCTACCTTTCGATCCTCATACCAAAGTTCATCATTGACCCACCACCAACGCATCGACTACAATCTATGTTGATATTTTTGTTATTTGGTCGGATAATTTTTTTCTCACATTGTACATTGTAGAACTATAAGTTAAATATATAATGTAAGGGTGAAAGGGGTGCTACTAGTTTTCTATTTTTCCTTCACTGATTTCAACCAATCCTGCACTGCCACATCACTTCACTGATTCAGTTTTTTGTAGGCAGCACTCCACTGATTCACTTCACTGAAATCTTTATTTTTTATTTAAAAGAAACATTAATTAAACATATTATTAAACTAAATAAAATAAAATTACAATACTAAAAGCAAATAAAAATAGAAATACAAAAACACATAAATTAAAAATAAACTAAATAAAATAAAATAAAAATTATTGGGAGTCTTCCATGTCGAGATGCGGTATATCAAGTCCGTCTAGATGTTCCACGAGATCATTTCGAAGTCGGAAATGCGTATCAGAGTCTGTCAACTCGGCAAGTGCTTCCTCGTCGAAGAACGGTTGGATTGGGGGATCTTGTATGTGGACCGGTGATATCGCTCGCCCCTCGTCTTTAATTATCATATTGTGCAATATCATGCACATATAGACGATGACGCTACACCTAGCAACGGTTTTGGGCCTCAAGGGTCGTGCAGTAATTCCCTATTTCCCCTTTAATACTTCGAACGCTCGCTCAACATCATTCCTTGCCGACTCTTGCGCCTTAACGAATTTCTTTTCCTTAGGGTCGATGGGATATCGAAACGCTTTCACAAACGTTTACTAGGTTGGGTAGATGTCATCGGTAAGATAATATCCATGTTTATATAAGTGGCCATTTAAAGTAAATGGAAACTGTGGCGCCGTTCCGTTTCGTTGGGTAAGAAACACCGGGGATTGTTGGAGGACATTTATGTCGTTCAATGAACCGGGGGGGGGGGGGGCAAAAAATCCATGCCAAAACCAAAGATCTTGCGAAGCAATGGCTTCTAGCATGATCGTAGGGTATTGGTGATCGCCTCGCATATATTGTCCTTGTAATTCCCTAGGACATGCTCGCCACACTAAATGAGTGCAGTCAATGCTACCGATCATGCCAGGAAGGTGATGTCTTTCTTCGTGTGCCTCATACAAACTTGCAATGTCGTGGCTTGTTGGTCTTCGTAAATACTCAGCCCGTATAACTTAATGACGGCATTGCAAAGAAATTGTAAACATTCGCGTGACGTCCTCTCAGACATACATAAATACTCATCGTATTCGTCTGGAGGATTACCGGTTGCGAGTTGTTTCACAGCTGAAGATACTTTTTGCATGGGCGTAAAACTCTTTCTAAACCGACCGTCCATGCTCTCTCTGAACCATGCGAAGTTTGCTTCAACATCTGCTACAATTTTCAGAAATAGACGCCTCGACATGCGATACCGTTGTTTAAACTGTGCGTCGGTGTATTTTGGTACTTCGGCAAAGTAGTCTTTTATTAACCGCGCATTGCCTCCCTCGCGATCAAGTGGCACGTATCGTTTCTTAGATGTTGCTGTGTCTTCCTCTACCCACCGTGCAAGGTCCGTCAGATACTCAAGGTTACTATCGCTTGAGTGTAAGATCGGGTGGACCTTGAGCGGGGGAACGATAACTTGAATATCTTCTACGTCAATATCAGACATTTTTTAGAAGTATTGATTAAGATTTATATGTTTTTTGATTCAAAACTGTGGGAATGATTTGGTCTTATAAACCTAAAGAAAAAAACGGTCACAAAAATATGACCGTTTGAAAGTCAAAAACATTTAACAAACATTAAAACAGTCAAAAAAGGAATAAATATTACCTAAAAGTTTGCACCGTCCCTCACTACCAGCCCGTTAGATGGAACCAGAAAAAGGTCCACGGGAGCCCTACAAGCATGGGTGATAGTGAGGTACCCGTGCCCAATTCGGGTAGCGTCCCGTCCCCCTAAGACAAATATATAGTAGTAACTAGCATTTTTTAACAACTATAAATCCGTGTTTAGTGGGACCCGAACCCTTAACCTTAAGGGGAGCAACACCTTAACTCCAATAATTTTTCCAATTAAATCCAATCCTCCATTCCATTACTAATTAACTAAATTTTGTAATTAATACCAAACAGAAACAATTAAAATAAAAATGGTGAATTCATTCAATCTACACAAATGGACCGGATTACAATCATATTCCTTGTTATTGGTCTAAGAGCATCTCCAATAATAAGGGTAGGTTTAGTTTTAGACCAGCTACATCATCTCCAACACACACCCTACTTTTATATAAAAATATATTATAAAATAACGTTTGCGTAAAGGTGCAAACGAGCCAAGCCGCTCGTAAGCTACTCGAGCTCAGCTCGGTAAAAAGCTCGAAACGAGCCGAGCCTTATCGAGCTCGAGCCGAGCTTGAGCCTAAAACAAAGCTCGTTTATTTATCGAACCCGAGCTCGAGGCAGGCATGTGTAGCTCGTCAGGCTCGCCAAGCCTTATCGAGCCTAGTGTAATATTAGTTTTTTAATATTTAATAATATTTACCACTCATTTAAAGTTGTTTAGTAAACGAGCCCCGAGCTCGAGCTTCACTTATCGAGCTCACGAGCCTAAACGAACTATTAGTTATATTATTTTTATATAATGTATTAACTAATTAACGAGCCGAGCTCGAGCTTGAGAAATTGCCAACAAGCCGAGCTCGAGCTTTGAAAACAAAGCTCGAATCAAGCCGAGCTCGAGCTCTTCTAAGTCAATCGAGCTCAGCTCGGCTCGTTTACACCCCTACGTTTGTGTGTGGTCCCACCAGTGGCGGATTTACAACATTTATATGGTGGGCATGTTCCCACCGTCCTATCTTCACATCAACCCAAGTGCCATTCAATTTTATGGAATTTTGATAAACAAATGTAGCTAGCCCAATTGAAGTGCCCACCTATAAGATGGTTATCAGCCACATTTAATTGCTTATTGAGGGATCACTGAATTATGTGTACTAAGCTTACTTGGAATCACTCTTCAGGTGCATTTCGTTCTAAAAGAACTCGTGAGGAAGTCAATTGGAGAAACTGAGGTCAGACTTTTATGAATCACACTTGTTTTATAGAACGCACCCGGAAACAGTTGATGTCCATTTGCAAAACTGATATAAAATGCGTTAATTATGAATAGAAAACAATAACTTTATGGTTAAAAAGTCATCTAAACTGTTTGATAAAAAAATGACTTTGAAGGCTGAATGCTAATCCACTTTCAACCCGATCTGATCTGTTTTCACCTTTTAGTTATTTTTTCGATTTGACCCATTTGACATAAAGCACAACCAGATCAACCAATCGACCAATTTTTATTCTGGAATTGATTGTTAGTATTCTAGTTAAAAAAAAAAAGAAAAGATTGCAACTACATTAAACTACAAAATGTGTGTGCGTCGTTAGCGATCTTATTAGTGCTGAAATTTTGTAACACTAAATCTTTATTGGAACAGGAATTAAGACGATTTCCAACCTTGCAATCCGCTCTTGCTGCTGCGGCTAGTGAAGCATTGGAAAAATTCCGTGACAAGAGTAAAAAGACAGTTGTTAGATTGGTAGAAATGGAGTCTTCATATCTGAATGTCGATTTCTTCCGGAAGCTTCCCCAAGAAGGGGAGAAAATAGGGCCCACTCCTTCACATGGAGACCGTAGAACCTCATCTGCTGATCGCAGAAACCCACCGGGTTCAGACCGTGGAATTCCAGGTCCAGACCGTGTGAACCCGTCTGACCCATTAGTAGATCGATATGCAGAAGCACATTTTATTAGAATTGGATCAAACGTTTCATCTTATATTGGTACTAGGTTAGAGACCCGCGAACTTCGCGGGAACAAAAGATAAAATTAAAAGCGAGAAAAGATGTACATCAAAAGAAATTTGGGCGAACGAAGAAAATTGAGCACAATATGAATTCACAGTCCTTTGCCTTGATCCATTTGGCCACATTGGCCCCTCAACTATTGCCTGGGATTACTATAAGGGTGTTTGAGATTGCTTAAACTCCAAAAGTGCTTTTGCTTATAAATGCCACTTATGACTTTTTGAAAGAGTTTAAAAAAAAGTGTTTAGATTAGCTTTTAAGATGATAAACGTCAAAAAGTCAATAGATTGTTTTTTTTAATGTTTCGCTTAACTTATTGTGAAGATTTATTGTATGGGTGGTAGATTTGTAATTTTTTTCCCAAAAGTCAAAAGCTAAGATTTCTAACTTTTGAAAACAACTTTTTCACCCTTATCAAAAAGCCAAAACAGAAAATGTTTTTGTGTTACACAAACAGCTTATTGACTTGTTAGCTTCTTGGATAAGTCAATAAGCACTTTTATAACTCAATCCCAAACACCCTCATGTCTTTCCATTATAAACAACATATTATTTCTTTCTTATTTTTATTTAATACATAAAAATCATATATATGAAAAAGTTTTAACTTTTATCTTTGTTCGACTGAGATTCGCTAAAAGTCAAAAAGCAAAAACAGTACATGAGCTATTGGTAATCATTTATAGATCAGAGACTCTCGTGTAATACATGGGTTAAACAATAAGAACATTAAAATTTTAAATTGTGCAACAAATGTTAATGAAGAGTTGTCTTGAAGATTGCATACAAGCTTACATGACTCGTGGGCAGACATAAAAACTTGTTCAGAATAAAAAGTTATCTAATTTGCAAGATAAAACAGTCAATCCCTACGGTATACACGTTGAATGATCATCAAACTACATTGTTGTAAATTCATTACATCAAGTTGCAAACCAAGGAAGATACCATAATATAAAGTACCACACATCATAATAGCATATATATTTGACAGTTGCAACATGATCACCTTCATGCCATGAAAACCACAATCAACCTTCCCAATAAATGAGTATCTGTGAAACTTGCTAATAGCATACATCATAGTTGCATTTACAACATCTAATTAGGACCATAAGAATCATAAAAAAACATAAATTATTATCTTGAACTTGACATCTTGATTCGAAATGGGTTTGAGCAATAAATAAGCATTGAATATAAAAGCAAATCAAATACCGTAGGTGTTTAGTCATCAAAGTTATCTAAGATACAAGAACACAACCATCAATTTTCAGATTAAAAAACAAAGAAAAGACATAATGAACGTGAGTGGATCTGAAGTAGCTTAGTAATAAAAAGTTCCGGGTCAACCTAATCAGAACTAACACGTTTTATTGCTAACCAGAAAATCATCCATTCTGTTCTTGACCCAAATTAAACAATTGAACAATCTGTAGCAAAAAAAAAAAAAAAAAAAAAACTTGGTTCTTTGTCACAACATCATTCATAACAAAATGTACAAATATAGATTTCCAACAGCATAACTAAAAAATAAATTGTTTTTTTTTTTCAAAAGGTGGCACCTGATGCTAAATTTCAAACAAAAACTAAAATCATACAATTCCTTGTAGGGGTGTTGATTCGTGTCAAATTCCTTAAACATGTAAAACAAAATGTAATACCATTTTGGCCGATAAAGACAAAAGACAAATGTTTTAAATTAATCATGTATTTAATTAATCAAGCATGCATATAAAAAATGTGTCTGTTTGTTATAAGTTTTTACCTAAGAACTTGCTTTCGCAAGAGAGCCACTGGCGCCACTGCTTGGCTGATCCAACCATGCCTTTTTGTGCCTATCTATTGTTCCTTGACCACTACATTAAAAACCAACATGCATCAGTGATTGTGTAATTACATATTCAATGACGGATTTAGTGTTACTTTTCATCATATAAGCTTTTTTTCGCAATAAAACCGAAATCTTGAATCCCAGCTAACACATAGATCTAAGCAAGAAATATTAAAGGGAGAATTATTTTAACATGCGAAAACTCTCTAAACATAGAACAGAAGGAACATAGCAGGGAAGTAAAGCACAAAAGTAGAATAAATACTTTAGCCGAATACAAAGTTTCTTAAAAAAAATTATAACTTTTATGCAACAAATCAGATTAAATTAAGGGGTTGGCTAAAATTACCCCTTCTGAGTGAAGTAGAGAGACAATGAGACTAATTTAGTAAGCATAAGGGGTAATTTCAATGAAAATAATAGGGTTGGGATGCGTTTAGAAACTTAATTAAGCACACATATGATTAAAAGTTACCCGTGTGCTACACGGGTTGCACAACCTGAAATATATAATTTATAAGTGTGTGAAAAAGTTTTTGAAAGGTTGAACTAAATCCATAAAAAATTAAAATTAATTCACAAATAAATAAACTTAATCATAAGTCTATAAAGGTTTCTGTGTACAACACATTTTACCCACCCATCTTGCCACCTCAAGCTCCAATTGATGTAACTATAAATGAATTTTATCATTGGAAGTAAACAGGAGTGCAAATCAAAGCATAGTCCATACAAACGGAACCTATGATTTGGTGGTGTGTAATTGTCTAGCACATATAAGATCTAACAGAGGTATAGTTAGTCCAGACCATGACATTAGTATTAGAAGTCCAAAACACTTGGTTAAATATTTAGTTATATGGGTGAAAATAAGAAAAAGAGTTGGTAGCTTACAGCCGAGGGAAGAACATTGACATAAGGGAGCGATTAAATTCCACTACAAGAAATTGGGTTATATACCTACACATAATTTAGCTACACATGTAAATGTGTAGGTAAATACCTACACAAGATATTATATGTGTGGGTAATTGTTGATAATATACTTTTGTTTTGACCAACATTTAATATGTGTAGTAAATACGTTTTAGCTACACATTAAAGTTGGTGGGAAAATTTCCCACCATCAATTAAATATTAAATACCTACACAAGTGGTAAGAATTTATTATGTGTAGGTAAATTATTTACACATGTATAAAAAGCTAATATATGTGTAGGTAAATGATTATGTTTACTAACACATAATAGTTTTAAATAAATATGTAGATAAACTAAGTAATTATATTTAATTTGATTTATTAAAAATGACATGGCAAAATAAATACCTACACATATTAAAAAAATGTATAATATGTGTAGATATTAAGTACATAAATTTTTTACATGAACCCGAACCCGGAAATTGTGACATACATATGAACCCGAACCCGACCTGAATACTCTCGGGTTGACCCGAACCCGACCCGTTCAACCTGATTTTTACATGAACCCGAAACCGAAAATTTTACATGAACCCGAACCCGAAAATTTTACATGAATCCGAACCCGAAAATTGTGACATACATATGAACTCGAACCCGACCTGAATACTCTCGGGTTGACCCGAACCCGACCCGTTCAACCAGATTTTTTTTTATTTTTTCGCAAACTAGTGTATTAAAATTAAAATTTTACTACTAAAAACACTAACATATATAAAACATTTATGTTTTATTTTTAAAATCTCATACCAATTTCTATTTTAAGTTATAAGTGTAGCATAAAATACCTAACCAAACATAAAAATATTATAAAAAAAACAATATATAGTATAAATAGGTTAAACGGGTCAACCCGCCAACCCGCCCAGATTGACCCAAACCCGACCCGTTTAGTTAAAAATTGCAATTAACTCTTATAGTTTATTAGAGTACATGGATTATAACTTGAATTATTAAAACCCAATTTGACAAAACAAATTCTACATAGATGACATGTCATTAGGCGTGCAAAGTTACTTCTCAATTAAAGCAAGTTTATCATTAACCAATGTTTTTATAATCGGACCGGACGTCGAACCTGTCTCCTTACTGGTCCACTGGTCTGATCGGTCCAACTAGTGGGACTGGATGTAAGAACCGGATGTTGTCATAAAATTAATAGGGTAAAATTTTAAAAAATATAAAAAAATCTGGTTCAACCCTTCAAAACTTGGTTCACCCGGTCCGGCTCCCGGTCTGACCGCCAGTTCACCAGTCCGACCCCTGGTTCATTGCATACCCGGTTCAATGCCTTGACCCGGACCGGTTCAACCCCCACTTTTCGGTCCGGCCGGCCGGTCCGGGTTTCAAAACAATGTAATTAACAACGAAGTGAAAGTTATCTTGCTTTGGCTAAGCATGTAACACAATTTTGTGATTACATATAAATCCTAATGCAATTAAAGTCAAATATGTGTTTAAGATATTATTAATTGGTATAAACTTGTTGCTAGTAACTCTACACGAATAATTTAACCTAAAAAAATGTTATAAAAAAAACAAATCAGTTCAACCATTGTATAAACAAGGTGGATAGCTAAAGCAACCATGATTAGATACACTAACGAGTGACACAATACCTTAGTTGCAAACCAACTAAGCAATTTTGCGTTTAGAGCATTCACAATAGCTTCTCCAAATTTTCTTCATCTCCATCCATTCACAATCACTTACAACCACATATTACACTAAAAATCATCTCATTTCTCTCTCCTTTTCTACTTTTATCATTACCTTTTCTCTCTCCTCTACTCACAACCACTTTTAAAAATATTAAAAAATTATATAGGGTGAACAGTATCACCTCCAAATTTACTGATGAACAGTAACTTTTGCCTCTCCTCCACTCACAACCATTTACTATCACTTATCAAATTATGGAGGCTTCTCTCACATAAATTTAGAGAAGCTATTGTGAATGCTCTTAAACCCATATAACATTTTTAAAAGCACTAGTGCGGATGGTCCCCCCCACCCGTTTACAATTGTAACCCAATTATCTTACTTCATTTCTAAAAATTTCAAACTACCCGCCTCCCTCAAATTTCCCTTTCCCTCCTTCAAAATTAGTAAAAACCTAATCCCAACCACACTAAATCCAATCCGCCTCCCCCAAATTCCCCTTGACCCTACCATTGTCGACCATTGCAGGCTATCCGACCTTCAAACCCTTCCAGCGTCGAACCATACCAGCAATCAGGTTAGGGTTTCTCTGCTCAAAAATGATAAAATGCTACTTACTTGATCTGTATGATAGAAATTCTTAATATTGAGATGGTAAACTTAGGTCATATGCTGAAGTAGTTAGGAAATCAAATTGGTTTTATTACTTGATTCACAAAAGTTTGGGTTATTTTTACTTGAAAATACCTTATAAATCTTAATCTGATTCGTGAAATACTAATGGTGAATTTGTAAATGGATTCTTCTGTGTAATGTATATAAGAAAGCAATGAATGTGATCTTGTAATTCTTTGCCGTTAAAACTGTGTTGATTTTAGGGTCAAATGAAGCGTTTACTTTTTGGTCAGAGTCACTATTGGCTTTTCATTCACCCTTAATGATGATGATTTGGTGATTTATGGGTTAATAAAATAAATATTTTGTCATTTGATAACGCACATAATGTGTTTGTGAAAATGTCCTGAGAAACAACGATGTAATTATGAGCGCGAGGCGTGTAGAATCGTGGGTTAAGATAATCTTGTGATTTCAGAATAAAGCTTTCATCTCTGTTGATGCACGTCTAAACAGCGACTCACGTCTAAACAGCGTTTCAGCGCTGTTGATGCGTGTTTAACGATAGTGGCGGATCTAGGATTTTTTGTTAGGGGGTGCATAAAACATGTTGATTAAGAGGGACGGTTAAAACACGTTGGTTAAAACGGGTCAATTAAAACGGGTCGGTCAAAGTGCCTCGGCACACAGCTATTAACAGCCGGCTGTGCAGCCGTTAAACGGGTCGGTCAAATGTCCCTTTGTGTGCGCTGCAGTGATTCGAACTTGGCTTTTAACTTGGAAATCTCTTGATACCAACTCTATATACTTACAACTTGAAGCAATCAGATTTAAACATATACATACATATACTAATATTATACAGGATGATAACTAAATTCAAAAACATTATCATCTATCTGACTTGTGTTTCACGTTCATTGTTGTCTTGGGGATTAAAGCAGCAACGTTGATAGTGTTCAAGGGTTTTCATGACACAGTAGATTACACAGACATGATCAGTTTGCAAGGGAGTACCGATATTTAATACATTACATTTATTTCTAGCTTGTACTCAATTTATTTATTCCTACAATCAATTTTTGTACAATTTTTTTAGCTAACAGCAATAGTAATATTAAAATGACTTTTGCATTTATCTAGATATATTAAAATGTTTGCTTGTTTTATGATGAGCAAATGTCAGTTTACTATTAACACATAATGAACGTGTGTACATATATCAATTTACGTATGTGTATGTATGTATTTGTGCATATATATATGTATGTTATACGAAAGTATCCAAGTTAAAAGCCAAGTTCGGTCAATTAAAACGTCGGATAACATGTATCCGCCCCTGTTTAACGGCTGCACAACTGTTAACAGCTGGCTGCGTGTTTAACGGCATTTCAGCGCTGTTGTAGTTGATGCGTGTGCAGCTGATGCTGCTGCGTTTCAGCTCTGTTGCTAACAACCTTATGTATTTTTTGATGTAGAATATGTGGGCTTTGAGCATTATATATTTTTTTGATGTAGAATATGTGAACTTTGAGCATTTAATGGGAAGTTAGGAAACTAATTGAATTTGGTTATATTATATGTGAAGAATTCATATGTTGAAACTTGATGAATATGCTTTTTATCAGTGGTTTCTGATGTAAACCATTGTATTAGGTTGTTTCTAGTTCAACAATGATACCTGATCCAAAATATTTAGTTTTTGAAATGTTGTAGTTTTTCTTGATGTTTTCTTACAAATTGAGTAGGTTTTATTGTGATTTTGTCCGTGTATGTGTGTATATATATATATATATATATATATATATATATATATATATATATATATATATAGGTAGAGGATCCTGTAGGAAAATTGATTTGTGTAAGAAGTGTAGGAAGGAATTATAGCCATAGGATCAACTTTTAAGATTAAGGGCATTTAAGACTTTTTTACCAATTTTTAAAATTAAAAAATCCCACTAATTTAGCAAATTATCTTCAACATATTATCCAATTCTTTGTCATTCAATTTCAACATATAAACATTTTGAGACATTCATAACATCAATTCTTACGATCGTGATATCATCAAAGGTTAACATCAGGAGTGTTTTATAATAACATCAATAGTGTTTTATATATCATTTTCATTACAAGCTAACATCAGGAGTGTTATATAACAACATTAGGAGTGTTGTATAATAACCAACAAACAAAATGTTTTCCAAAGGTTTTTTTAGATGAAACAATATAATGTGTTTTATTTGAACCTACAAATGTGTTTTACTTCACCACAAAACTACAAAGTCAATTGTATTACGCCATAACACTTTTAGCTTCTGAATAGTGTTTTATATGAACATTATACAGTGTTTTATATCATCAGTAGGTGGGTTTGTTTTGTTTCTGAGAATTAATGTCTATGAGTGATTATGGCAAATAATAATTATAAGAGAGAGAGAGACCATGATTTAAGGAAAGCATTAAAAAGTTTCTAGAAGTTTAACACAAAGTGACATTTATACCCTTATTTAAAACACATATTTACAATCCTACCATGAATTTCTATAATATATTAATTCAATTTTAAACACATCCAAACTTTTAATCTCCACCATCCATCTTTAAATCCAATGGTTGAAAACACTTCTTACACTTCCTACACAAAACCATTTTTCTACAGGAACCCTACCCTATATATATATATATATATAAAATATGATTTTGTACTTGAAAATGAAATGTAGTGAGAATGGACTATGAGAAAGTGAGAATAGAAAAAATCAAACAGAACGAAGCCAGAATGAAAGAACTAAGTGTGCCTTTAATGAAGTCTTCATTAAATGGTACAATTTGGATTTCAAAAAACAAGAAGAGAAAAGACAAGAACACAAATTTGGAAAAGGATGCCGAGTACATGACATCTACTGGCAATAAGAAATCGAGATCTTGTATGTGTTTTTTCTATTGAGTAAACTGATTTATGCGTACGCATTTTCTTTTTAAATTAACATGATATATTTTATATGCAACAGATCCAACCGATTCACTATCAAGCCATGAAATTGAAACAATATCAGGTTACTAGTTTACTTGCTTTCATTTTATCCTTTTTTATTATCTTCAATGTATTACATTATATGCTACTTTCTTCTTTTGAAATATATATTAGCCTACATATTTAATTACTGGTTCACTGTTTGTGTGCTACTTTGTGAACAGTCTTATCTCCAACAAACCTGGCTACTAACGTAGAGCAATCTGAAGGACCAGAGAAAGAAATTGATGATGGTATGACAATCAATAACGCATCTTAATATTTTTTGTAGGTAGTCTTGTAAATATATATGTTCTTCTTCTTGTTTGTAGACACAACTAATGAGACCGAGGAAGAAATCGGTGAAGGTGTGACAAGGCCAACAGGTGGCATTACGTGTAGCAAAGGAGCTCGAAATGCAATGAAAGTTTCTAAGAAGAAATTGTCACTAGAGTTCAACTTTCAAATGCTGCGAGTAGTATACCAAAATGACTCGTCTTTTATGCACAAGTGTGGATATATTTTGCGTACCAATTGTAGCTTACAATATAATTTTTCTTTTGTTTGTTTAAGTATTTTGTTTGGTTTCTTGAACGATGATGTTTTTATTAATAATGATAATTTGGTCTCATGTCTTTATATACTTGTTTTTGTATTTGTTTATATAGATATATATATTTGAATATATTATATATATAGTGGTGAGTGTTTACCTACACATACTACATATATATATATATATATTTGTGACACGTGTCATAATTATAGTGCAATTTAGTTGCCTTGTCATGTGACACGTCACTTGCCATGTCATTGGCCACATCGACACATGCCACGTCATGTGCCATGTCAGCTTCCATGTCATGTGCCCCGTCAGATGCCACGTCATGTTCCACGTCAGATGCCATGTCATAATCTATCTTAACAAGTTATAGTTTTAACCACACATATAACATACTTTTAGCTACATATGTATGTGTAGGTATAGCTTGCTATATACCTACACATAATTTATGTGTAGTTAATGATCTATATCCACAGTCCTGAGTCTACACATCATAACACTTAGTTTATGTGTAGGTAAATACAAAATCCAACACATTATAGTCTTTTTCCCACACATACTACGTGTAGGTAAAGACCTATATTTCTTGTAGTGTTCGGAACTACTTCATCAAATAACCATGTGTATGCTGGAAATTTTCTTGTAAGGATAAGAGGGACTCGCATAGAGTTGAAAAAACCAAATACCAGGAACTGTTGAAGCAACCTCCTCGATCCTGGAGATTGCCCATGAGGATCACCTCTGGAAAAAAAGGTACATAATATAAAAACATAATTCAAAGATTGAAAATGGAAATAAATAATAAAGTCGGAACCTGGAGGCGAAACACAGTGGGAAATATGGTGAAGAGGGTAACTAAAAGACTAAACCATAATGGTTCCATAAGTTGTTGATGCTCTTGCAGTTGCATACATCAAATTAATCATGTTCTAGTGTTATGAGGTTGGATTTCATTGATCAAAAATTCTAAACCACAACAACAATAAACTATATTGAGTAGTGGCAAAATATGTGGATGGGTCACAAAGTTTAGGGTAACATGAATGACAGGTTAAGATTAAAAAAAAGTAGATTTTCTACCTGTCGGGTCTGGTTGGTTTGACTCATAACAAACACTTATTTGATGATTATCAAATATGGTAATATAATACTAACTAATAATTTAAATGAAATAGGTTAAAGATTATATGCAATAATAATAGTTTGC
This sequence comes from Ambrosia x helenae, assembly GCA_030844895.1. Lineage (NCBI taxonomy): Eukaryota > Viridiplantae > Streptophyta > Magnoliopsida > Asterales > Asteraceae > Ambrosia > Ambrosia x helenae. The sequence continues at coordinate 8,521 of JAUTDX010005364.1, read as the reverse complement.
AACAACTTTAACCGTTTGACCCGATCTACCCATTTGACCCATTATATTTTAGCAAAACATTATATTTGACCTGTTTGAGAAAACAAAACCAACTCGACACATTTGTAAGTAAATAGGTTGAAATTTTTATCTCTAATATAAAGTCTACAAAGAAAGATACAAACCTTCGAGTTATGTTGTAGCTATAAAACTCACCAGATGTCAAGCCAAAGAATATATCATCCCTTCATCTCTTGCAAGGGTTGGAGTTTAAAATTAAAATAACCTAGTAATTTCAAGTAGTGCTAGTACAACACCCACATTGCTAGCACCTTCTTCTTCTCTGACGATGACAGGCCATCTGTTAATTCTCATCATCAGATACATTGTGGACTCCATTTTAATGCTATAATAAATATGCATAAAAGCAAATGATGAAGATTGTTATGATGATAGGTAATAAAATATTTATACCTCAAAGTTACCTAAATCCATTATGCTAAGTTTTATAAAGTCAGATTTTTTTTATACAAAAATACTTATAGTAAGGTTCAGGGACTTTTTTGGTGCAAAATGAGAACACATTTCAGTTTTTTTATTGTATCAACCACATCTTATATTATAGTTTTATAATCTATTTTTCTTGCGAATTTCGTTAAAATGCTACATTTAAAACTGAATCATACAACACAAGCTTCACAACATAGTTTTACTTGCTTTTGAGTTGAAAGTTATTATGAACCAAAATCATAAAATGGCCTAAAGTGCCCTCTATTTATTCACAGGAGAACATAAAAGAAAGAACAAAGTCAAAATAGCACACTGCAAAATAACAACAATTAAACCTAAATATCAGACATGTCACTATGTATTAGCAAACAGAAAATCTAATTAATTAACTTACCTGGACAATAAGCCAATTACATTTACTTGGGTCAAATGCATGGTATTGTAAATTCCAACCGGAACAATGGGACTATATTTAAGAGATTCTTTCACCATTGCATTGATCAGAACTCCATCTGGCATACCGCGCTACTTTCCACCGGATAAAGAAGATGAAACGAAGAAATTGAAATAGATTTAGATGGAAGCGGCTAAGGAGAATAGAAACAACATAATCAATTGTTAGGGTTTGTGGAGAAAATCGGCTATGATTGTTGATAAGAGCCATAAGAAACCTTGCAGCATCTGAGGAAGAATGAAAGAAATGTCTACGTTGAAATCCATAACACTCTGTTTCAGAGTTTCATTAAAGGAGGGAAGAGAAAGGATTGAGAAGGAAGTGGGGAAAAACGTGTTCCAGAGTTTTTTGTAGGAGGGAAAGGGAGAGAATGAGAGGGATAATGTAGAGGTTTTTAGGGTGATTTTTAATCTTTCCAATTTGGAAGGAAGAGGAGGGAAAGGAAGAGGAGGGAGATCCTTTCTCTTCCATCCTTTAATGAAACTCTGGAACAGAGTGTAAGGGAAAGCCATGAGAGGGAGAGGATGATGGAAGGAGGCTGAGATGAGAATGAAAATAGGGTTTAGATGCAACATGTTAGAAAAGCGTGAAACGGGTTAATGGATATAACCCGCCCCGCGTGTTTTTTAGGCAGAAAAGAATATGGTGATGACATGTGTACAATCTAGGTGGATCCTATGTGGAGCTTAGTTGGAGTCAATGTGGATGTTCTAGATAAGCGCCATGTGACGCCCGAGCTACTCTTTTATTAGGGAGTAAAGATGGTATCAGATACACTCAGGAGTAAAATTCCGAAAGCAGTTGTTTATTGTCAAGTTAAGAGGCTATGCAAAATCTGTTAAGTTACTTCTACACGCAAATAGGAATGAAGGAGGTAACTCTTGTTCAACAATTTTGTTTTGTTTTGTTTCGAATTGAATTTGACATAACTTAGGCCGGTGGGTGTGGAGTGGCGCCCCCAGCCACTTTGGATCAGTAGCGTCCCCAACACCAACACCAACACCAATTCCAGGGCTTTATTGAGGGGCTCGCCACCCCACAAGTCACATTTCTTCTCTTTTCTTTTCTTATTCATTTTTATTAATAGTTAAGGGGGCTTTATTCCACACCATGGATGTTAAAAAGTGGCTTACTTAAAGCCAATTGTCTACATGGTGATGATGTGACGCATACGTGGCACTTCGGGCTTTATTCCACACCACCCAACCTTACAGTGAAAGTGAATCAAACTTGCAATTTGTGACTAATGGAAGATAAAATAATCCTAATTTGTAAAAGTGATTTATTTTCAGGGTAAGCAGCTGGCGGAGTTGCTAGATGAAGATCCATCACTAATGTCAAAGAGGTAAGAAATTGCCAAAAGACTTGAACTGATCGATGCAGTTACTGTTAGACAGAATATTTTTTAGGATCAGAAATTGATCATCATTTCCTAATTTAAGAAGACCATGACAACCTCGATTTGAGGAAAACTAGCCGTTAAGATCTTTATTATCTTTCCTTTTTGTTAATTAATATTGTTATAAAAGGTTGTTGTCTCTAATATTGTAAAAGTACATATCAGTATACAAAATAGTGTTTTCTCTGATTTACAATATGGTATCAGAGCAGTTGTAATCGATCCAAAACTGCTCATCCTTTACCCCTTGTATCAGAGCCACCATGTCTTCCAACGGCGGCTCTGACAATAGCAACCTTTTATACAGTTAGCCAACCTTCTCAACGGGATTCAATCCCAAAACCAAAATCCAAAACACAACCTCTCGGATAGCCTGAAAATTAACCTTAAACTCAATAATCAAAATTACGGCTTATGGGCCCGGATGATCCGAGTAGCCATAGGTGGTAAATCGAAAGTCCTGCTTGGTCATTTGTCAGGAAATCCATCACAGCCCAAACCGACCGAAGACGGATTTGAGCAGTGGGAACAAGACGACCTCATCGTTTTTTTGTGGCTGATTCAAAATATTGAACCGGCCATTGCTAACAATCTGACCGAGTTTCCCACGGCCAAATCTGTATGGGATGCACTCGTAACTAGTTACGGTAGTGGTAAGGATAAACTCTAAACCTTTGACTTACATGTCAAAGAGGGAACCGGAAAAGCTGCAGCCACCACCAGCGACGCCGGAGATACCAGCGGCGGCGACGACAATCAGACCCAAGGATTTGGAGAGAGAGCTTTCGGAGAAGAGGATTCAACAGATGGAGGTACCGGGTTTTGGGGAAAAACCTCGAACCCATTTCTGAACCCAAAAATTTTTGATTATAAATTTCTTGATTTGTTAACTGAGAAAAGGGAAAATGGGGATAAACACAAAGAATTAGATAATACTACTGAAAGGGACGATGGGGTTTACAAACACAAGGGAAGTCTAGATAATATCAAACAAAATATTATGGCCCCACCTACAATCATAAAAGACACCGGCCAAAGTCATAAAGAAAATTGTGATTTGGACCAACCTTTAAAAGAAAAAAACAAAACTTGTTGTTTTCGTGACCAATATTTAAAAGGAAAAACTACAACTTATTGTTTTCGTTTTTCAAAAAAACAAGAGAAAAAAAATTTAAAAATAGGAAATACAATCTTTTAAGAAAAAACGTTTGTATATCCCAAGCAAATATTGCCCAAAATTGTACTGGAATAGATGAATCATGGATATTCGACTGTGGTGCTACTGACACCATGACGTATGATTTATTTGATTTAATTTCAAAAAATAAACCTAGGGTTGACAAGATCAAAACTGCCAATGGGGGGGGGGGGGGGGTTGTCCCGGTTAAAAGGGGGAGGGACTATTGAGATATCCCCAACCTTAAAACTCCCAAATTGCCTTTATGTCCCTTCCTTGTCTCATAAACTGTTGTCCATTAGCCACGTAACTAAAGAGTTAAATTGCACCGCCTTGATGCATCCAACCTTTTGTATTCTTCAAGATATCAGGATGGGAATGATCATTGGGTGTGGCAATGAAAGGTCAGGGTTGTATTATGTGGACGAAGTCACTCAACGTGGGAACGTAATGTTCTCTCATGGAACTACAGATAGGGAAGTCTGGCTTTGGCATAGAAGATTAGGACATCCCTCTAGTGGCTACCTTCACCTTTTATTTCCAAAACTCTTCCCTTCCAATAAAAGTTTAGATTGCGAAACTTGTGTTCTTGGTAAGAGTCATAGAAAAACTTATGTTTTGAATAATACACAGGTCGGGACACCTTTTTCTCTCATTCACTCTGATGTGTGGGGTCCTGCCGAAGTTAATGGAGGACAAAACTTTCGTTTTTTTTGTCCTATTTATTGACGATTGTACTCTTGTGACATGGATCTATTTTTTGAAACATAAATAAGAAGTCTTCGGAAAATTTACTATTTTTTATAACATGATACAAACTAGGGCTGTTCATGAGCCGAACCGAGCCGAGCTAGGTCAAGCTCGCGCTCGGCTTGGTTTTAAACCGAGCCGGCTCGGCTCGGCTCGGATTTAAAACCGAGCTGAAAATCAAAGCTCAAGCTCGGCTTGGTTTTAAACCGAGCCGGCTCGGCTCGGCTCGGATTTAAAACCGAGCTGAAAATCAAAGCTCAAGCTCGGCTTGGTTTTAAACCGAGCCGGCTCGGCTCGGCTTTGTTTGGCTCGAATTTAAAAAGAAAAAAGAAAAATTGGCTTTCAAAATTCAATAATCTAAAATGTTATTCAATAGTTAACAATAACACATTAAAATAAGCTCAACCTAACACATTACAAGCTATAATCAAGTTCAAAAAATACAAAATAAGTCTTAAATTTCAACGAAATACAGTATAAGTTCATCAGAATACGAACTAACCCCCTAAATATGCAATATATGTCTGATTGAACTCCTGAATACTGACCTATTTGAAATCAAAAGCAGTATTGAGTTTGATAACTTTGACAATTATCATTATGCTATGGTTTATTTAAATAACTTGATTAGTTTTAACTTCAATCCCAAGCACACAATCTCCATATTGCTATTACCAAATATTAAACATGTAACATATTGCCCAACTTTTTTAACATTTTTATAGTATATTATATGTATATAACAAAATATATTCAAAATTGTAACTATCCGAGTCAAACTGAGCCAGCTCGGCTCGTTACGAACCGAGCCGAGCTAGGCTCACTTTCCAACCGATCCGAGCCGGCTCGGCTCAGTTTCAAACCGAGCCATATCGAGCGAGCTTTTTTCGAGCTAAATCCGAGCGAGCTCCGAGCCACGAGCTTTTTGGACAGCCATAATACAAACTCAGTTTAAAACTAATATTCAAATCATGCGTTCTGATAACGGAGGCGAATATGTAAATGAATCTATGAAACAATTCTGTTATGATAAAGGGAAATTCATCAAAAAACGTGCCCCTATACTCCTGAACAAAACGACACTGTTGAGCGAAAAATCATATTCTCTTAGAAATAACTCGTGCCTTCTTAATCGAGTCTCAGGTTCCTACATCTTTTTGGCCAGAAGCCGCTGCAACTGCTACATATTTAAAAAATCGGTTCCCCACCAAGGCTCTAAATTTAAAAACCCCTATCCAAACCCTGTCTGAGTTTACTAAAATCCCCCCCACCCCTTACCCTTCAACCACGAGTCTTTGGATGTATTGTCTATCCTCATATCCCTAAACAGGATCGGGGCAAACTTGGTCCATGTGCAGAAAAATGTGTCTTCGTAGGATATGGGATTGACCAAAAGGATATCGGTGTTATAGCCCAAAACGCCGCCATATATACACCACTCTCAATTGTGATTTTCTTGAAACCAACTATTTCTATAACTCCCAATTCAGTGGTCAGGAGGAGAAACAAGTTGACCAACTAAACTGGCTAAAGTGGGCTCCTTTTTCTGAAGAAGTCAATACCACTAATAACAACCAAAACGAGGCTAATCACGAAACCCAAAGTACCTCGTTTACTCCCTCAGAATCCGAACCGATTATCAGTGCTACTACCCAAGATCCTCCTAGTCCCAAGGTAAGTAAATCTTTTGAGGACGCTCGTAATGGTACTCATAATATACAAGAAACTTCTGATCCAAATAATGTCGAAATACAAGAACCTATTGATATATCTAATGACAATGAAATAGCAAGTGACCAGGACATGCAGGAGGAACGGGAGGAGCCAATCCAAGAAGAAGTCAATACCACTAGTAGATACGAGTTACCTCCAAGATCTAACAAAGGGGTACCACCAAAACGATATTCTCCAGGAAAAGAATCCAGAACAACAAGATACCCCATCGCTAACATGGTCAATGGAAACCTAACCAAAGAAGCTAAAGCCTTCACCACCGTCCTCCTCGAAGAACAGCTCCCAAGATCCGTTGAACAAGCCTTAAACTCTAAAGAATGGAGGAATGCCATGGAAGCCGAAATGGAGGCCCTTGAGAAAAACAAGACATGGGAAAAATGCACCCTTCCTATAGGAAAGAAACCGGTAGGCTGTCGTTGGGTATTCACGATCAAATACAAACCCGACGGAACCATTGAAAGATACAAAGCCCGGTTAGTTGCTAAAGGATATACTCAAACATTTGGAATTGATTATTCAGAAAACATTCTCTCCAGTTGCTAAGATTGATACAATTCGAGTTTTGTTCTCTATTACGGCAAATGAAGGATGGCCTCTTCATCAGTTTGATGTCAAGAATGCTTTCCTTCATGGAGAATTAAAGGAAGAAGTATATATGGAAGCACCAGCTGGGTTTACAGGAAACTTCAAAAGACAAGAAGTGTGTCGATTAAAGAAAACTCTATATGGTCTCAAACAGTCTCCTCGAGCCTGGTTTGGCAAGTTCACCCTGGCAATGAAGGGATATGGATTCAAACAAAGCAACTCTGATCATACGCTATTTCTTAAACGAAAAGGTAAATTTGTGACTTGTTTAATTATTTATGTTGATGACATAATCATTACAGGGAACGATAAAGAAGAACGAATAAACTAAAGACGGACTTATTCAAAGAGTTCGATATGAAAGACTTAGGAGAACTCAAATATTTTCTTGGAATTGAAGTTCTGAGATCTAAACAAGGGATCTTCATATGTCAAAAGAAGTACGTTCTTGATCTTCTCGCTGAAACTGGGATGATCGATTGCAAACCAGCTGACACACCAATGATGGACAATCAAAAACTATAAACGGAAGAAGGAGCAAAATTGCAGATAAAGAGAAGTATCAAGCGTCAGTTGGGAAACTCATATACCTTGCTCACACACGACCTGACATAGCACATGCAGTTGGAGTAGTTAGCCAGTTCATGCACCAACCGCAAGAAAGTCACATGGATGCTGTATGGAGGATCATAAGATACCTGAAAAAACGCGAGTCATGGGATCCTCTTCCGACCGAAATAAACATTTAAGAATATAGGCCTACACTGACGCCGATTTGGCAGAGACAAACAGGACCGTAGATCCACATCAGGGTACTTTTACTTTAGTTGGCGGGAATGTGGTCACGTGGAGAAGCAAGAAGCAAAAAGTTGTTGCCTTATCAAGCGCTGAACCTGAATTTCGTGGGATTGCAAGAGGATTAGCTAAAGTCCCATGGATACGAAAACTCCTAACCGAAGATTGGATTCTCTCAAAACAAGACAAGTAAGATTGTATGTGACAACAAAGCCGCAATACAGATTTATGAGAATCCTGTTCAACATGACCGTACAAAGCACATAGAATTGATAGACACTTCATCAAAGAAAAAATTGAAAACGGAACCATAGAGTTACAAATCGTCCGATCCGAAGACCAGTTAGCAGACATCTTAACTAAATCAGTCAATGGAAGACTCTACGAGGATTGCCTTCGCAAGTTAAGCATCGGAGATCCCGTTACTCAACTTGAGGGGAGTGTTAGACAAAATATTATTTAGGATCAGAAATTGATCATCCTTTCCTGATTTAAGAAGACCATGACAGCCTCGATTTGAGGAAAAGTAGCCGTTAAGCTCTTTATTATCTTTCCTTTTTGTTGATTAATATTGTTATTAAAGGTTGCTATCTCTAATATTGTAAAATTACATATCAATATACAAAATAGTTTTTTCTCTGATTTACAAGAGTTACATGGGTTGATAGGTAGTTTCTTTGGTAATATATTATATATAGCGCCACATACCAGGTTCTTTCTGGTTGTAGAATTCGTGTACCATGTTTTTTTGTTATGCTTTCATGTCTTGCCCGTGTTCATGTTTTGGCTTCCAAATATTCCATCTTTATCAAAATTTTATGGTAATATATATTCTATGTAAGTTGTGCATTTCTGATATGTGTGTGCTATATTCCCTGAGGATTTCATGTAACGTAGTTCAGTCACAAAACACCAATCCTTCTATATTCAGTCAGCTTCTTTTGGCAATTTATCATGTGAAGAAATATGAAACATAATGTTTTGTAAGGTTAAAATTAGAATACATAAAAAAAGATAAAAGACTTTGATGAAAAGAATGCGTCAAAATCTTTTATACTACTTTTATGTTAAAATTTGCAACATTATGATTTGTTAGGTTGGAACTAGTGTACATGCAAAAAGGTGAAATATATACCTC
>JAUTDX010005363.1:0-25792 GCA_030844895.1 Ambrosia x helenae | reverse complement strand
TTTTACACTAAAAACTCTTGCAACACACATTAACTCTAGAGTAGCAAACCAAAGTATCGATCATTTTTCAGGCAAGTGGGATAGTCCGCAGTGCACCGCGCGCACTGTTGAACCGGTGTACCCTGGGAACAGACGGCGAATCTGTTTAAGGAATTGTGTCAAACACAAGCCCGGTTCCTTTTCAAAATTCTATGATTTCAGTTTCTTTTAGATTTGCTGCAGCAAGTACAGAAATTCTGATACATGTAAGCTTCATATAACAAAGGCGTGCGGCGATTACAATGTAAGTTATTCTAACAAACTTAAACAGAATAGTGAAACAAACTTTCGTGTTCTTCCTAAGGAATTTGAGTTCGCGAAAGTTTGTACATGTTTTCTTTTGGTACATCGAATTGGATTACATTCATGATGAGAATGCAATCTTTAATCCAAATGTTTGTTTGACAAAACGAATTTTTGATTTAATTTTCGGATTCATGGGTTTTTGAGTTGTGTTTAGATAAAACCGGACTATTAACATTTCTAATATGTATTTAAACATTGTTTTGAAATATTGAATTTCTAATGAAAGTATTAGAAAAGACATATTAGTTGAAAACCTATGTAAACTTGGTTGATCATGTTTTCTTTCTAGTAAGCGTATTTGAAAGATAATTTCAAAGTATTTGAAATGTATACATTTTCTAATAAGAGTATTGGAAATAAAGGGTTTCAAAATATAAGGTTTGAAACATGTATTTCTAACAAGCGTGTTAGAATGACGACGTTGAAAGAATAACGTGTCATGAAACATTTCTAATAAGCGTATTAGAAATTATTATTTAGAAAATAGTAAGTTTAATTTGTAAACTTATATATTGATTTCTCTAACGGGCGTGTTAGAGATTGATGATTTTGTAAAGACAAAATAAGATGTTTATATTTTAAACAAGTGTGTTAGAAAAAATTATTGTACAAAATAGACAAACGTGTTGGAAATTTTATTTTGGAAATTTTGTGAAAATAAAAAAAAGTTATAAACTTATTTTGTTTTATTGAAGGTTTTAGTAAGAATACTAATTAAAAGTACAAAGTTGAAACTTAAAAATAATAAGAATATCATTAAGATGAGTCAAATATTCTTAAAGGTTTAATGGGGTGTTTCAACTCATGGGTTTATGGAGAATTGGGTGTTTCAACCTTTTCCAACATTAAACCAGTTTGGTTAAATTTGACGGTTTCTAATGAGTGAGTTTGAAACGGGTATATTTTGGAAAATCCAAAGTTAATACCATTTATGTAAATGGATTAATTTTCTAACGAGGGTGTTAGAAACGGTTTATTTTATAAAACCAACAAGGTCTAAAACGATTGTCACAATCGTGTATTTCTAACAGGCAGGTTAGAAACGGTTGATCATATAACCAATGACCTTTAAAATGATTTGGTAATCGTTTTATTTCTAACGGGTGTGTTAGAAAAAGGTTTATTTGATATAACCAAAATCTATATGATGAAACGTGTAATCGTTTGCATTCTAACAAGTATGTTACAAATAGTTAATTTTTAAACCGTATATGTTTATATGGTACACATATAGTTTCTAATGAACAAATTAGAAATGGTTAGTCATGAAAACCATATACTCTAACAAGTGAGTTAGGAATGGTTTAAATAATAAAACTATATTAGAGTTTATGGTTTTGATGTGTAATCAAAACATAAATATGTATAGTTTATGAAAAATACTTGTGAAAGCATAAATGTTTTGTCTGAATAAAACATGTGTTTTGCAAATTATATATGGTTTGATACTTGTACGAGAAGTATGATGACTTGAACCATATAATAGTCTAGAGAGACTATTTAGTGTAAAACAACTTATATGTTGTTTTGGACATATTTACTTGTTCGACTACTTGTGAGTAGTTAAGTATAAACAACGTTGTTGTTTTGAACAGTGTATTGAGGGAGTACCTCGAAACATGTCACGAGACGATATAATTGCTATTATTTCGTCGAACGATAAAGTGTTAAAGAGATTAATACTTTGAGATTTGATGTTTATATATCCTTATATGAATCCGGTTTAAAGATATATGTAATATGTTATATATATTTTGGATTATATTGAAATTATAATTTGGTAAATTATAATTATTAATTGGTAAAACTCTTCATGTGGTGAATTGAAGAAAAACTCTTTAGTAGAGTTAATTTATTTATGACACTTGATTATAGTTTTAAGACTAAATTAAGTGTATAATTGAAACTCTTGAGTAGAGTTTTTAATGCCATTTATGAGGTTTATTTCACATGGTGAAACTCTTGAGTAGAGTTCTTAATGCCATTTGATGAGGTTTTATTAGAGTCTTAATTAGAGTCTTAAGTCTCTAATTAAGTGACTAAGAAGAAAAAACTCTTCATCCATCCCCATTGAGATAATCATGATCAACGTGGCAAGTGTATTGAAGTTAAATGCACGAAAACGAGATATGTCATCTAATGTTGAAAACATTTACGTAGGAATGCACAAATGTAGTTTTGATGACTATAACATATGACAGGAATATATGTTATTATTCATAAGTCTTTGAGAATATTGTGAGATTTATTATAAAAGACTTAGAATATTGATGGACGTGTAGAGTCTATACAAACCATCAATGTTGGTTGAACTATATGGAGGATTTGTGATATATTTTGGGAGAGTCACCCAATAAATAGTTTCAACAAAATATATACATATCACTTGGGGACATGTGAATGTCATGTCGTCGAGTGTCAATCTAATTGACTTGTTGATGATGAATATGTTCATCAAAGTGACTTATGTTATAAGTCCTAAAGAGTTAATGGTGAAGCCTTGGAGATTAAAGGCAAAAAGAGTCTTTAATTATCCTAATGGATGGAATTAATTATGGTTTTGAAGCATTCTTTAAACCAAGGTTTTGGAATGGTAAACAAAATCTCATTTTGTGTCTAAACTAAGATGTGAATGTTAGGAAGAGATAGTGAGTTATCTCTTAAGGCTGTGAAGAATCAGAATAAGGCATCTTCTGTTACATGCTAAGTATTCGTAGTCTAAAGCATGCTAGACTAATACTTGTTAATTTAGATGCTCCACAGAGAATAAATTAACTTTGAACATTCAAACATATGTGACGACATAAGAATGAATTTTGTAAAAGCAAATATATAATTCATTAAAAATGATGACTCAAAAGGACCGAATAAATAGTTCATTGGTTATGATACTATTTAGCTGAATATGAGGAGAACTCATATAGCTCAGAAAACGGTTCGTGTGAAAAATATGGGTTGGGTAATACAATGGATGACCTCAATAACACAAAGATATAGATAGTCGCTATCTTATCACGGGTGTCTAATGTGATCATGAGTGATATTACCCAAACTTAATCAAAGTGCAAGCAATGTGGGGGAAGAGCCATTTAAGAAACAATCCGTAGGGATGTAAAAATGGCACTTGAGAAGTTTTTAAGGACATATGAAAGGAAGAAACTTTCATCACCCCATTTGGTAGTTATCCAATAACAAGTGTGGAGGTGACTTGCATTTGAAAATAGAAGTTTTGATATGAACGGATGAGATTTTGGGAAGCACAAATCACACGAACCTAGAACAGACTTATTATAAGTCAGTCCTATATGTGGACAGAATTCTTGAGAAGTTCAATGGATATGACTCTAATGTGGCTAGAACTTTCATTGACACGAGTCAATGTCTAGCTAAGAAACGATGTGAGCCTGTTAACCAATTAGAGTACTCAAGAATTATTGGCAGCCTGATGTATGCCTGATGTATAAGAAGTTGTATCAGACCAGACTTAGCAAGCAAACTAAGTAGATACACGAGCAACCTAAGTTCTATTCATTGGAATTACGTGACACAGGTGCTTTGGTAATTAGGATACATACGAAACTACGGGCTGCAATATAAAAGATATCCAATTATTGAAGGTTACTGTGATGCGAATTGGATATCTTACACGAATGATTCCAAGGCAACGAGTGGGTATTTGTTCACACTTGGAGGTGCCGTGATAACATGGAAATCATCTAAGCAAAGGGTTATTGCTAGATCCATGATGGAATCCAAATTCATCGCTTGGATAAAGAGGATGAATAGGCAGAATGGCTACGTCAATTTATTAAGGATATACCTAGGTGGCCGAAGCCCGGCATTGGCCCAATGCATACGCTGTGATAGTCAATCGGTAATTGGCAGAGCTCATATCACAATGTGTATCATTAAGAATAGGTATATAAGACGTAGGCATAATACGGTACGACAACTAATCTCTACAGGAGTTATCACTGTTGACTACGTGAAGTCAAAGGATAACATCGCGGATCCGCTAACAAAAGGCTTTAAGCAGAGAGTTAGTTCAGAAGTCGTCAATGGGAATGGGGCTAAAGCCCATGAAAGGCTAGGTTTATGCGAAGGAAACCTAACTCAGCTGACTGGAGATCCCAAGATCTGAGTTCAATAGGACAACCTAATTGTATGAACTGGCGAAGGTCACTGTGGGGGAGAGTTGGTGGAAACCCACGTATTAAAAGGGAGTTTACTATAAATTTAATAAGCTTCCTAGTCCATTCCTAAAAGGTGACAAGGTGAGGTTAAGCTTATGGCTTTTAATGATCTGACTGAGGTAACCAGTCCCAGTAGATCACCTATGTGAGAGAGAAGTGGGGTCGCTTCGAAGGGTATTGTTGGGGCACAATACTTAATAGCTCTCGCAGAACCAGGCACGTGTCCATGACCATAACGGACACAACAATGAGGACTTGACGTTGTCAGGGAGAGTCTTGTGTGAAGCGTATTGTCGTCCACACAAACGGCAGACGAGTTCAAAGACATCGCGTTCTACTCAGAGCCAGTGAGCTAAGTGCGTTTCATAAGCGAAGGTTCAAAGGGTCACACCTACCTATCGTATGCAAAACTCAACTGTTGAAATTTAATCGGAATGAGGTTGCTTCTCAGAATGACTCCTATTCATGTGGGGGTTTGTTCGAAATATGCGTGTTTTGATAAATCTCCATTCATGTGGGGGATTGTTGGAAATAAGGTGAATGTAGATTTAATTATAATTTAGTGAAATTATAATTATTAACTATATTATTCTTGTGGTTAACTCAGGACAAATAAATATACTTTATGAGTCTTGAATAGAGTTTTATGGCTAATAAATAATATTTAAGTCTCTAATTATGTGAGACTTTTCACTAGCCATGGTTCATGTATACATATGAGGTTTTGTACCTCATTTTTATGATATGAGATACATGAAATGTTACACTAAAAACTCTTGCAACACACATAACTCTAGAGTAGCAACCAAGTATCGATCATTTTTCAGGCAAGTGGGATAGTCCGCAGTGCACCGCGCCGCACTGTTGAACGGTGTACCCTGGGAACAGACGGCGAATCTGTTTAAGGGAATTGTGTCAAACACAAGCCGGTTCCTTTTTCAAAATTCTATGATTTCAGTTTCTTTTAGATTTGCTGCAGCAAGTACAGAAATCTGATACATGTAGCTTCATATAACAAAGGCGTGCGGCGATTACAATGTAAGTTATTCTAACACTAAATTCACTAGTTTATTCCATGGATACCCATTCTTTGATCAAAGATAAAAATGTGTATTGTACGCAATCAAATCCTATATATAACGGTCCAAGATTCTGCTTATTTTTATATGTAGTCGAAGTGACGGACGCAAGAAATATTTTCATGAGGGATTTAGAAATTTGGGTTGGTTGTTAGTTGCATTTTTAGGCATATTTTATCCTCTTTTTAATAGCTAGTTTGAGCGTTTTTATGCATTTAGGTTGTACATATTGCATCAATTTCGTTAAATGCATGTTTCGGTGGAATGGAATCTACTTTGGCCTGTTTTGGTGATTTTGTAGGTGTGGAGGATTAACAAGAGCAGTGACGAGGCGAGTTCGCAACTTACTTGGACTTGGCGTTTTTCAAAAGAAGTTTAGACCGCAAGTAGAATGGCAAGAACTAGAGGGGTTGAATTGAAAATATGATTTAAAGAATTTTAACAAACTTTGAGCTTTTGATGGAAGGGATTTGAAGGGTTGCATATCTTTTCGAAAGATTTATTATTAGAATTATTATTCATCTTTGGGAATTCATTCATATCTTGGACGGCCGCTGCGCATCATCGAAGAACAGGAGGCAAGAAACAAATTGGCTTTGACATCTTTATTCTTGGGGCATAAAAATAATTTCTATATTTTTTGCTTTTATTTCGTAAGCTTTAATTTTATGTTTGGTATTATAATTGTTTGATTAATCTAGCCGCCATGTCCGGCTAGAACCTTTTTAATTCCGGCACTTTGGTATGTTTTCTTAATTATGATTCGTAGACTTATGTGAAACTCTTTGAGATCCGATTCTTGAATGGTTTGTTTGGTTGATTCTTGATTTTATACCTTTAGGTAATATATTAGTTGGTTGATAAAATTGGCCACTTTGTTAATCACTCTAATAGTGTTCATCAATTTATGAAATTTTAACCGGTTTTATATATTTGATAAAAGGAACAAATAACGGTTTAGGTTTGTCTATGAATTTAAATTCGTTTATAGAATTAAACAATATAATTAAGCACTCCGAACGGCGTGAGTGTTTGATTGTAATCGATACTTCTATCATTGCAACCCGCACGCTAAGATCCGAACGGCGTGAGCTTGGAGTAGCGGTTGGCTCTAATCAACGAACGGCGTTTGGTTAGACATTAGGTAGAGTGGATGTTCCGAACGGCGTGACGTCTAGTATTGATACAAACCGTTTAATTAAAGGATCATTGCACCATAATTGTTAATGATCATAAGTCCGGGTCAAATTAAGAAACTGCCTTAGTGTTGGAATTAGCTTTAATATCTGAACTCGTCTCACAATTTAATTAACGTTTTTTATAGTCATTTGTCTTGTTAGTTTTAGTTTTATTTTCATTAATTTAAACTATACCACCCCCCCTTTTTATAGTTATTTTGTGCGAAAAACGTTTTTGGTATAATCAGTTGATCTGTATCCCTGAGGACACGAACCTTACTTTCACTCATACTAGTAGGTTTATTATTTATTTATTTATTTGCTGGATTCGACACCCAACAAATTGGCGCCGTTGCCGGGGATACGGCAATTCTAATTGTTTTATGCCAAGATCTTCTCGTACAGGTACACCACTTGAAGTTGATCCGGAAATAGAGAAAACTGCAAGGAGATTAAGGAAGCAAGCAAAACAACGAAAGAAGTTAGCAAGCTCCTCAACCTCTATCACTTCACCTCCGATCACTAACATTTGGCAAGACGTACTCTTGTCAAGTGAATCTGAACCTGAAACCGAACCTCTCTCACATCCACAAACACTCATTACTCCACCACACTCACCCACCAATACCATCAAGAACCAAACTCACCCGAACCAACTATGGCAGCTGAACAAACCCTTAGACAGTGGGCGACTCGTGATGTCCCACAACAACCACTCTGCATCAACTACCCTGCAATGGAAAACTTCGAACTGAAATCCGGGTTGATCCATCTGTTACCCGTTTTCCGAGGTTTAGAGAATGAGGATCCACATAAGTTCCTCAAGGAGTTTCATGTTGTGTGTTCAGGTATGAAGCCACACAACACTACTGAAGACCAAATCAAACTAAGGGCATTCCCTTCTCTCTTCAAGATTCAGCAAAGGAATGGTTATATTACTTGCCACCGGGGTCGGTAACCACTTGGAATGAACTTGCAACACTGTTTCTTGATAAATACTTCCGGAAGTCAAAGCCTCGATACTCCGTAAAGAAATCATCGGGATCAAGCAAATCAAAAGAGAAGCATTGCACACCTATTGGGACAGGTTCAAGAAGCTTTGTGCTAGATGCCCGCAACATGGCATATCCGAGCATCAACTCCTTCAGTACTTCTGTGAAGGATTGGCACCGATGGAGAGGCGTTTGATAAATGCTTCTAGTGGAGGAGCTCTACTTGATAAAACTCCAACTCAAATTAGAGCTTTAATCACATCAATTGCTGAAGACTCCAAGCACTCAGCTCAAGAGGAAGAATGGTATGTTGATCCGCCAAGGGGTGTCAAAGAAGTGAATACTCCTCATCTTGAAAGCCAAATCGCTGAATTGACAAAAGCCGTGATGCTACTTACCAAAGAGAAAGGTGTTGAACAAAAACCAAAAGCTTGTGGGATATGCTTACAACATGGACACCCCACGGATATGTGTCCTACATTGCAAGATGATGTTGCAGATGCCAATGCCATTGGTTACTCGGGACAGAATTTGAGACAGTATGAACAACCACGAGCCAATCAAAATTGGGGACATCCTTCCAATATGGGTTACCAACAGAGGCAGCCACAATTTCAACAACGCCAATCCTCTCAAGGCAATCAACAACAAGCGGGGAGCTCAGGGCCATCTTTAGAAGACATTGTGAAGAGTTTAGCCACTAGTACTCATACGTTCCAACAGGAGACTAGATCAAGCATCAAGAACTTGGAACAACAAATGGCTCAACTTGCTAGCTCGGTGAGTAAGTTAGAATCTCAAGGTAAATTACCCGCACAGACCGAGAATAACCAAAGCACAATGTTTGTGCCATTACCTTGAGGAGTGGAAAGAACTATGATGGTCCAAGTGTACAAGAAGAAGAGGAAATTGTTGTTGAGAAGAAGGACCAGGATGAGAAGAAAGTACAGGAACCGACTAGAAGTGAAGCGAGATTCACTCCTATACCTCCATTCCCATCAAGGCTACAAAGCACAAAGAAGCAAAGGGAAGAGCAGGAGATCATGGAGACATTCAGGAAGGTCGAACTAAACATCCCGCTCCTTGAGGCCATTAAACAGGTTCCACGATATGCAAAGTTCTTAAAAGAGCTTTGCACATCGAAGAAGAAGCTGAAAGGTAATGAAACTGTTAAGGTTGGTGAAAATATTTCAGCGGTTTTACAAAAAAGATTACCACAAAAGTGCAAGGACCCGGGTGTTTTCACGGTTCCTTGCAAATTGGGGAATCTAACCATACCACGAGCCATGCTCGACCTTGGAGCCTCTATTAACGTTCCTACCAAATTCTATTTTCAAAACACTAAATGTAGGACCGTTAAAAAGGACCGGGGTAGTAATTCAGTTGGCCGACCGATCTTTAGTATACCCAAAAGGTGTATTAGAGGATGTTTTGGTTCAAGTGAATGAATTGGTATTTCCTGCTGATTTTTATGTGTTGGATATGGAGGATGATGACACTCCAAGTTCAAGTTCCATTTTGTTAGGGAGACCATTTTTAAAAACTGCAAGGACTAAAATCGATGTTTATAGTGGCACCCTTTCGATGGAATTTGATGGGAGGTAATCAATTTTAATATAGATGATGCTATGCGTTACCCGAGTGATGTCTTATCTTTGAATTATATTGATATCATTGAACCACTAACCGATAAATGTTTTGAGTTGTCTAACCATGAGGTTCAAGATTTAGTGTTAGATATAGGTATCGCTAAGGTTGCAACAGAGAGATATATTAACAAGTTCAAGCTTGGGGACGAGTTGATGGAAGTCGATACATGGAAGAAAGAAAGGCAAAAAGCACCAAAAGTAAAAGTATCAAGCACCATCCAAAAGTTTTTTCCGTTTATTGAGCAAGCACCAGATTAATTAGACTCGGTCTAAGTCTAGCCAAAGACGTGAAAGAAAGGCGCTGCACGGGAGGCAACCCGTGGTTTCGTATTTAGTTACTTTTATTTATAAAAAAAAAACCAAAAAAAAAAAAAACAAAAAAAAAAGTAATAAAAAATTGACCCGGGCGTGTCAGGAGTTCACCCGGCCGGGTTGAAAAAGTCCTCTAAATGCCGAAATCAGACCCGGGCGGGTCAAACCTTTACACGGCCGGTTGAAAATCTATTAAAAACAGCATAAAAAAAAGCCCGAGAATAGACCCGGGCGGGTCAACCCTCAACCTGACCGGGTAAGAACTAGGGTTTAAAAAAAAATATTTTTTTTCTTTCTTTTCTTCTTCTCTTCATCACCTACCTTCATCCTCTTCCCCCTTCTACCTCCATCACCATCACCACCACTTCACCACCACTCGCCAAACACCCTCCTGCGCCAAACACCCGCCGCTTACCCAAGCAACCACCACTCGCCACCCACCCTCCTTCCTCTCTGACCAGCAACAACCCACACCCGATCAACCACCACCAAGACGAACTGCCCACCTACTCCGTCACTGCAGGAGCCACCAGCCGCCGCCAAACACCCTCACGTACAGCAGCCAACAAATTGAGCCGGCAACCCCCAATCCCTGCTGCTCGTCTCAGCCATCTGCCACCGCCCTCTTCTTCAGCCCTAAGGTACGCTCTCTCTCTCTCTCTCTCTCCCTCTCTTTCTCTCTTCGTTCTGTATGCCGCCTGTCACCACCCCATAAACGCCGCCGCTAACCACCACCCCTCGTCACCACCTAATCACCATACAAACCCCCACTCCACCTTAATCAACCAACCTGGTCCCCCTGACCAGCCGCCCCTAACCACCCAAGCCGCCTATCTTCTTGAGCCAGCAAACCCCCCACCTCCGTTCACAACCACCACAATACCACAACCCTTCCAGTTGTTTCCCGATTTCAACGCCCCGTGCTTGCTGTTAATTGGATGCCATGAAGTTTTATTCTTTGAAACAGATGACTCCTTGTTTTCTTTGTGATTCCTACCATTTAATTTTAGATTTTTACTATATTGGTTTTGAATAGGTATGATAAGTTTGAATAACTCATGAAATACACCTAATGTAGGAATTACCTTGATCTAATGGATTGTGTATGCCTTGAGATTATTACATTGTATTTGCACATCTCTCAGTTCTTTGAGGTATGTAAGCTAATTACTTATTTTTAGAGGAACATCAGGTATGCCATTTGTAAGTGTGTTATGAATTAAAAGGTGGTGATTTTTATCAATTAAACGGTGGTGATTTCATTAATTTGGGTGCTTTTTGTAGGTTATCAATCTATTTGATGGTTTGTTATTTCTTTATTGAGGTCGTGAAGATGCGTACAACGAAAAAAAACATGGCGCGACCGTTTCGCCACCTCAGGTGCCCCCACCGCCTCATTAGTCGCCTTCCACCCTTGTCTCCGAGCATTGAGGACAATGCTATATTCAAGCTTGGGGAGAGGTAATTTCATATTTCTATTCGTTTTATGCATTTAGTTTGTATATATTTCTTGCATTAGTAGCCATTTTGCATATATTAAAAAAAAAATCCCAAGGTTAACTGATTGCACACAAAAGGCACCTCTCATTCATTGTAAAACGTAAGCTGAAGGCGGGTTGGTGTAGGCTTACACGCCTTAGGACGCAAATTCTTTAAGTTGCGGATAAAGTAGTCCCAACATAGTCATTTTTTTTTTAGAAAATATAAAATGTTTGGGGTACTTAGGATGGTGTAGTTGATTGGATAGTTGATAGCTATGCATAGCTTGTATCGGCAGCCCAATTCCATACGTTCAGTGAGTTTTGAGCCTTAGATTTTCATATATATTCATTGTTTCGTTTGATGTGTGTGTACCGACATGATTCATCGTTTTAGAACTTGTGCATTACATACATTTTGAGACCTTGTGTTGAAATTTAACATAGAAGTGACAGAGGCATTAGGATTACCCACATGTTCAGCCTTTTCATCATTGTTATTTTCGTTTATTTTGTTATTAACCCAATTGAAACATTCCCAATAGTTGCCCCTTTGAGCCTTGACCTTTTCTTTTGATTTAACCCATGATTCGTTTACTACATCCGGTTTAAATTGTGTTCACATCGTGACTTTGTTGATATGTATAAATAAGACAGATGAGTATCTGGTATGAAAAAAAAAAGAAAAAAAAACAGAAAAAAATGAAAAAGAAAAAAAAAAAGAAAAAAAGAGACAAAAAAGTGAAAAAAATAGAATAAATTGTTGAGTCGGAAAGACTAAGTTTCCTTATGTGTTTAGAAGTTTGTTTATTAGACCGGATTGTCTTTTCTTTTGTTTTCGCCATTTTCCCATGTTTTCCCACCTTTAACCCTTGCCAACCCGAAAAGTCCTCTTGATCTATGTTAGGTTTTTAACAATTAGGTGTAGATTTGATTAATGTACAAGCTTATGATAACGATGTTTTTATTGTCCGGTTTTGAGAGAATCACTCCAAATTATATATATAACCGAGTGTTGAGTGACTATTGTGAGGGGTACATGCTATGTATGGTTAGATTCTTGAAGGGAGGCGAAACTTGAATAGGTACGCCCATGGTTTTTAAAAATGGCACCATCTAGACTTGTTGGGTCGTAAATCTATTGATCGTTGTAAGTCTTGTGAATTAAAGCGCTCTTACGGTTTGTGGCTTATATTCGACTTCGTTTGATGTTAGTCGTCTATGTCTTGGGAATGTGTTAGACGTGTTTAGCATGAAGTTTGCCAAGGGACAAAAAAAAAAGAAAAAAAAATTCATTTCAAGCATGCATTTGTGTTTTATTTGTTTTCGTGTTCGCTCCTCGATTTAACTTTATTCTTGACTTCCTTGAGGACAAGGAAAGGTTTAAGCTTGGGGAGATTTGTTAGTTGCATTTTTAGGCATATTTTATCCTCTTTTTAATAGCTAGTTTGAGCGTTTTTATGCATTTAGGTTGTACATATTGCATCAATTTCGTTAAATGCATGTTTCGGTGGAATGGAATCTACTTTGGCCTGTTTTGGTTGATTTTGTAGGTGTGGAGGATTAACAAGAGCAGTGACGAGGCGAGTTCGCAACTTACTTGGACTTGGCGTTTTTCAAAAGAAGTTTAGACCGCAAGTAGAATGGCAAGAACTAGAGGGGTTGAATTGAAAATATGATTTAAAGAATTTTAACAAACTTTGAGCTTTTGATGGAAGGGATTTGAAGGGTTGCATATCTTTTCGAAAGATTATTATTAGAATTATTATTCATCTTTGGGAATTCATTCATATCTTGGACGGCCGCTGCGCATCATCGAAGAACAGGAGGCAAGAAACAAATTGGCTTTGACATCTTTATTCTTGGGGCATAAAAATAATTTCTATATTTTTTGCTTTTATTTCGTAAGCTTTAATTTTATGTTTGGTATTATAATTGTTTGGATTAATCTAGCCGCCATGTCCGGCTAGAACCTTTTTAATTCCGGCACTTTGGTATGTTTTCTTAATTATGATTCGTAGACTTATGTGAAACTCTTTTGAGATCCGATTCTTGAATGGTTTGTTTGGTTGATTCTTGATTTTATACCTTTAGGTAATATATTAGTTGGTTGATAAAATTGGCCACTTTGTTAATCACTCTAATAGTGTTCATCAATTTATGAAATTTTAACCGGTTTTATATATTTGATAAAAGGAACAAATAACGGTTTAGGTTTGTCTATGAATTTAAATTCGTTATAGAATTAAACAATATAATTAAGCACTCCGAACGGCGTGAGTGTTTGATTGTAATCGATACTTCTATCATTGCAACCCGCACGCTAAGATCCGAACGGCGTGAGCTTGGAGTAGCGGGTTGGCTCTAATCAACGAACGGCGTTTGGTTAGACATTAGGTAGAGTGGATGTCCGAACGGCGTGACGTCTAGTATTGATACAAACCGTTTAATTAAAGGATCATTGCACCATAATTGTTAATGATCATAAGTCCGGGTCAAATTAAGAAACTGCCTTAGTGTTGGAATTAGCTTTAATATCTGAACTCGTCTCACAATTTAATTAACGTTTTTTATAGTCATTTGTCTTGTTAGTTTTAGTTTTATTTTCATTAATTTAAACTATACCACCCCCCTTTTTATAGTCGTATTTGTGCGAAAAACGTTTTTGGTATAATCAGTTGATCTGTATCCCTGAGGACACGAACCTTACTTTCACTCATACTAGTAGGTTTATTATTTATTTATTTATTTGCTGGATTCGACACCCAACATTGGTCCACTGTTGCTCTACATTAATTTTTTAATCTAGTTTGGATTTGGTCATATAAAAAGGATAAATAAAACATATGTGACATAACAAAAGTAAAAAGTATGTTTGTAGAAATTTATGTTCCAAACCACAACACAATAATATATCAACCAAATACAAGAAATAACAATCAACAACAGATATAGCGACAAAACATGTGACAAATCATATTCTATCCAACCTAGAAAAGTACCCCCAAATCCTTAGAGTTCAACAATGGGTGAACTCCTAAAACAGTACAAAGTCTTTCAATCACAACTGATCATTTCGATCAGTTTTGTTAACAAGAAATATGAAAACATCTTATAGATCATACAACGAGACGAAGGACAAACCCTGACAGTGAGAATACAGTGAAAACGAAACCACAGAAAAATATTTCAACAATACTACAAGAGAGAGAAGCTAAGGGTTTATATACCCAACCATCGAACCTTCTCAACAGACTTACATACATACATCGGCCACATCTTTCCATCCAACACAAATGAGCCCACTATCGATCATTAAGCCAACACATGAGCTCATATAACCTTCACTTGTTATTAGCCCAAATATCCAAATCCTACAACATATAATCAACAGGCCCAATACAAGATTTTATTAAGAACATTTGAATTATAATTTTGTGTTACTCTTTTTAACAATGTTAAACGTCACTAATGCATGTCTACAAAGTTTTTGTCTACAAGTATTTTAAACCTAGTAATATATTCAACTAATTTATTATAAATTAGATTGGATAACAAACTTACCTTAGTGGCTTGATTTGTTTTGATCATGCGAACTGATTACCATAGTCTTGTTTTGCTCCCCCTTGTTAGTAACTAAATTTATAATGTCATATCGCTCTCCCACAGGCCACAACACTATTTTGGGCTCAATAGACAAACTCCTTTGATATCAATTCGGTTTGTAGTAACTACTTAAGTGATTGTTCTTATGATTTTTCAGCTACCTTCTCTTTGTTTCCTTTTTGGCACTAAGTTTTGTTGCATTGGTGGTAACAAATTCTTCTGGCAATTCTACGTCAAGATCACTAGGTCTCCCAATTTTTTCTACCTTTTTCATCCTTCGATTAAGCTTCATAATTACCTTGATCTGTTGATCCATCAAAAGAAAACTTCAAGTTTTTTTTTTTTTTCCTTTTTTCTCTCAAATGAATTAGACCCTCTTCTAATCTGCTTTTGACTAAAATTATTACAATTCCGGCGCCGCCGCCGTCGTCTGCTTCCTCTCCGGTATCACATCTTCACCTCTGTTTCTGTTATAATCAACCGACCCTCCATCTCCCACCTTTCTCCGACCCCAAACCTCTCTGTCACACCGATCGTTGTCCAAAATCATCAACATCTCTGGGTCAAACAACCACATATATTTTCAACCATCACACTGTGACGGCATCTGTCTTTGCCATTTTCTTAATCCGTGTAACGGCTTTTTGGGTTTTCAAATTCGAAACCGGATTCCATTCGACCGCTTGCGACTTCATTCGCCCCTTTCCTTCGTCTCCTTTCGTCCCTTTCCTTCCTTCGTTCGAACCGAACCCCTGTTGGGTCTTGATTCGACCCTTGTGGATTTTTGGTTCGACCCGTGTTGGGTTTCTCGTCTTCATTCGACCCTTTCCTCATGTCTCCATTCGACCTTTGTGTTGGATTATATAACTGTGTTGCCTTATATATTATTAACTAATAGCAATATTATTCTATTTTTAGTATTTAGTATTTATTATTTATATATTAACAAATGATAATGATAATGATAATAGTATTACCTATATAATAATAATGAAAATAATAATACATTTAACTTCCCCAAATCCGGATCACCCAAGTCTCTTGACCCATTCGCCATTGCCGCACAGTTTATAAGTGGGTGCCGCCAAAATCAATGCCTTCTTCTCGAAGGTGTCGCCAGCATTCTAGTATTGTGGCCAGTCCTTGCATTGCTGATGCAACACAGTCGTGCCCCTTTAAAAATTTTCACTCGTGTAAATTTGGTATTTCAAGCAGTGCCCGACTTCTTGCCCACCTTAAACGTGACCATTTAGGGTGGGATGATGGAACAGATGTTTTGCGGGGCGCAATTTCTGAGGATCCAGACCTTTTAGGGAGTTAGGGGGGCCTTGAGGGGTATTAATCAATGGTTGTGCGCGCGGTGCATGTCCCTGCATGCCCTCAGCAGGGGCTGTCATCACGAAGACGGTGTCGTGAAGTTCTCCCAGGCTACCAATAGTGTCGATGACTTCATTGTTGGGATCCCTAAGCCCTGCCCACCGATATCCCAAAATGTTCCTAATCCTGAGCATGGTGGAGGGTAGCTGTAGATATTAGCCTCCTGGAACAACTTTTCGCTATGCCAATAGCGACTGTCAAAAGCATTCCGTCTTCTTGTCGGATGGCCTTTGCCCAGGCGTTAACGGTGACCCTGCGTAGAGTTGTGGCCGCCCCTGGATCTATTGAGGCATGGGTTAAGTTGTTGTTGTTGCCTCGTTGCACCCTACGTGTTATACGACCGTCCTCTAGGCAACAGCGGCGGTCTGGGAACCGCAAGTCCTTGCAGTGCAGCAGTATCATGCGGGCTTTAGCTATTTGGAAAGACGGAGCTGGGATAGAGGAACTCGTCCTCCAACTTCTTAACCAATCAGATGAAGGGTTAGTTAGGGCGTCGAGTGCCCAGCCTGGCTTAGATAACAGGGCCAATATAAAGCAGTGTCTGCGGAAGGTTGCCGATGGCCATTTCACGGCCGCAGTTAAGGTTCTATGTTCCTCCGGGGTTGCCCCAGTTGGGGATTCCACCTTGAAGGCCCTGATTGATAAACACCCCATCACTGAACCCCCTACCTTGCCTAATGACTCACCATCTGAGGATGCCCTTCAGGTTGATCCTGATTGTGTGTTAGGGAGTATTAAATCCTTCCCTAAAGGGACTTCGTGTGGGAGGGACGGCCTCCGAGCTCAACATATTTTAGATGCCCTTTGTGGGCAAGGGGCCTCGCCACCCTCTGATTTACTATTGGCGATCACTGAAGTAGTTAACATTTTGTTAGGGGGGCTTTGCCCAAAAGTTCTTGCAGAGTTTATCGCATCTGCCCCCTTAACTCCATTGCTCAAGCCCGATAACGGAATTAGGCCTATTGCTGTTGGGGCTATTTGGAGAAGGTTAGTCTCTAAAGTCGCGATGCGTAAAGTTGGGAAAGAGATGGCGGCCTACTTAAGCGATTATCAATTTGGGGTGGGGGTCCCCAACGGGGCAGAGGCTATTCTCCACAGCGCGAATAGGTTTTTGAATGCGTTCCATGATGACGGATCCTTGGCCATGCTCACAGTCGACTTCTCGAATGCTTTCAACTTGGTTGATAGGACGATTCTCCTGCGGGAAGTGAGCGTCCGATGTCCATCCATCTACCCTTGGGTTCAATTCATATATGCCCAACCTGCTAGGCTTTATGTGGGGGATTCTTGTATTGGCGCCTCCACTGGGGTCCAACAGGGAGACCCATTGGGGCCGCTTCTCTTCGCTCTTGTTCTACACCCGTTGGTCCGGCGGCTAGAAGAGTGTTGCTCCTTCCGTTTCATGCTTGGTACCTCGACGATGGCACTATTATGGGAGAGGCTAATGAAGTGGCTAAGGCTTTTGATATTATCCGGGCTGAGGGGCCGAATCTAGGCCTTACGCTTAATATTAAGAAATGTGAAATTTTTTGGCCGTCGTGCAATGGGGAAAAAGTGAAGCCTGGCTTATTTCCTAGCGATATCGGGAGACCAGAGGGAGGTGTGAAGCTCCTGGGGGGTGCTGTTAGTCGGGACGGGGGATATATTAGATCCTTGGGTGCTAAAAGGGCTCGCCGGGCAGTGGATCTGATGGTTTCTCTGCAGAAATTGGGGGACCCCCAAAGTGAACTTCTGCTGCTCCGTTCTTGTATGGGTGTTGCTAAACTGTTGTTTGGCCTTCGGACATGTCAACCAGCCTTTACTGATGAGGCCGTATCCATTTTCGACAAAGGGCTTCGTGAAGCGGTCGAAGATATTGTAGTTTGTGGGGGGCCGTTCTTTGGGGACCTTCAATGGCGGCTAACGTCTCTACCGATTCGGTTGGGAGGTCTCGGCCTGTGTTCAGCAGAGGACATGTCTGCATATGCTTTTGTTGCCTCTAGAGTGCAATCATGGGGACTGCAAGACCACATCTTACGAAACAGCAGGATAGTGGGGATGGACCTGGATTATGAGCTTGCTTTAAACAACGTTCGCAACTCTCTTCCTGATTTAGATTTGGGTGGTTTTATGGATAAGGACACCGCCCCCAACAAACCTCAAAAGTTCTTGGCGAGTGCGTTTAACTGTAAAACCCTTCAGACTATGGGAGATAAGTTTGCCATGACTGCGCGTCAGAAAGCGGTGTTTGAATGCCTCAAAGTAGCGCATGCTCAAGATTTCTTGGCTGTCCTTCCTATTGGGGGGCTTGGGCAACACATGTCAGCTGTTAAATACCGGGCTATCCTGAAATACAGGCTCATGATTCCCATGTTCCCAGTTGATGAGTCGTGTCCAGTTTGCAAAAAAGCATGTTTAGATAAGTTTGGGGACCATGCCCTTCACTGTAAGGAGCTGCCCGGATTTAAATACAGACATGATTTGGCCAGGGATGTTTTATGGGACGTCTTGCGTAGAGCAGAGATTTCGGCTAGAAAAGAGGCCCCGGTTAACTTTTTGACGGACCCCCTAGAAGGACGGTCTACCCTAAGGCCGGCAGATGTCCTCGTGTTCGGGTGGGCACAAGGCAAACATGCGTGCGTTGATCTCACAGGGGTGTCTCCGTTGGTGGGACTACGAGATTCAGGGTTTGTGGCAGGGCAAGCAGCCTTGAGAGCAGAATCCCAGAAAGTTGTCAAACATGAAGCTGCCTGTCTAGAGAACCAACACGTTTTTGTGCCATTTGCTTTTGACACATTTGGAGGTCTAGCCCCTGAGGCAATCCGGTTTTTAAAAAGAGTTCAAAAGGTGGTGCAGAGCAACGCTCCAGCAACGAAGGACCTAAGTTTTATTTTTAATAGAGTAGGTTTTTCTATTCAAAAGGGGGTAGCGGCGCAACTTGTGGCCCGCTTACCTGCCTCCCATTTGTAAAGAGTTATTGGTTATTAAAGTGTTTAATGGATTATTATTTTAGAAAAAAAAATTTAACAATTATATAACATTTCAGATCTAACACAGTAGATGACGCCTGACTCGGAAATGGGTTATGTATTGTTGTATTGAGCTAGAAAGATGGGTCTACTAACAGGGGCAAAGCTTGAGTATGACCGGGGGTGCCCCACCCCCTTGTTTTTTTTGCCCCGTAATTTAAATATGCACATTACCATCTGAAAATCTTATACATATTGAGTTCAACCCCTTCCATTTCAAGAGTTTCTTTGACTTTCGGTTTCCCGAAAAAAAAAAATTCAAGCTCCGCCATTGTCTAGTAATAAGATGCAGCAATTCCTAGTCAACAAAAACTTAACAAGAATAGATAATGAACCAATTTTTTAAAACTTGGTTTTTTAACCATACCGGATTGGACTTAGAAATTATTTAACAGGTTGAATCGGGTTTTATCAGGCAGTTCAACCGGATTGACTAGCTAACCCTATAATTCTATACAATACAACTTCAACTAAAAATGTAATCTAATACTACATGATTTTATAATAAAAAATAATTCAAAAGTGAATCTATAATATAAAAAAATAATCCAAAAGTACCCAATTTTTTAACAAAGGTTTTTTTATATGAAAGGGTATACTAGGTTTATGCTATTAGAGTGTTGAATGCATCAAGTTTAAATTCATAATCATCACTATCCTCATCAACAAAACTAACCATTTTCGGTTTCCACAATCTTTAATAAGAAGTTTTAGTTACCAATAACCAAAATATACAAAAATACATAAGATACGTAACGATATAAACCAGTAAGCCTAAATCCTTTTCTCTGGTCTTTATAAGGTGCCCTAAAATTCCATTTCATCTCTTTTTAATTCAATTCATTTTCAATCCTATTGAAATCATAAAATTCGATTTCATGCATATGTAAATCATTATGTAGGGTTTGAAGAGGGGTTCTCACATTCATGGCTAGCCAATGGTTAGGATGAAGATGTAGTGAGACGACATTGAGGTAAGTGACTCGAGTCCATTGTATAAGGAGGATGTGATGTTATACAATGAACCATGGTTGTGTTACATTTGATAAATTAGCTCTTGATTTTCATGCTTTGATACATTGATAAATCTGCATACGTTTTAGTTTTTAAGCTACAATTGGTTTGTTTCAGGTAGGTTTCGGTTACGTAAAGGGCAATATGATGTACTCCTTCTGTCCCATTTTAAATGTTCATTTTGTTACCTTTTGTTGTCCCAAATTAAATGTCAATTTCTAAGCATTTTCCAGTTTTGCCCATAAAAGACAAAAGACAATCAAAGATTTGAAATAGTAACTTGAGGATATTATTGTCATTTTACAACTCAGAGAATATATACAATCAAATATTTCTTAATCTGTGTGTTTGTGGGCCCATGACATCTAAAATGGGACGAAGGTAGTATTTGTTCATCAATCCAATATGAGTTGTGTCATGGGAATCATGGTACTGTTGTTTATACCCATCCAACACAGGTACTAACCGCTTATGTTCATCTTATTCTTTTCTTTTTACAAAGGAAGATGACAAATGTAATGCTTCGGGTGAGGAAGAACTGTTGAAATTCAGTCATTCAAATGTTGGGTATGCTACTAAGAAGATAGAATAAAGAACTTTGAGGTTTCTTGTGCTTGCGGTGGCTATTTTCATGTTATTCAAATGGTGGTTTAGTGAAATTTAAGCTTTTATATTCATGGTATATGTTAAATCTGTATGCATGTGTTTTGTCTTGTGTGAACATAATTAGGAAATGAAATAATGTCACAACCTATTATCACTTGTTTTATAATGAACAAAGAAGCTTGGCTTCTGAGTTATCTCTCCATGAAAGCTTTATATTGTAGACAATTTGTTCTATGAGTAAAGTATGCTGAAATGAAGGTGCTTTTTATATCATAGAAAATGTGTTCAATGATCAAATACACACCCTTATGTAGTTATACCACTTCTTTGTTTTTTCTTCTTCTTAGCATTTGATGGATGACTAATCAGATTTAGGGTTAAACAGAAGGGGAAAGTGAGACGAGGTACGAAGAAGGTTAAATTGCTAATATGATTATCGACTCTTGATTTGGTGCCTTATGTTTGAAAAACTGAACTGGTAACAAAATTCAACAATTTTTAAAATCATTTTTTAATATGTTGGCATTTCTATTCCTTAAACATGTAGAAGGGTACTTTCCACCTTATATTTAAACGGTGGGGAAGTTTTGAATATGTAATCGTATCTTATGATTGATAAAAATTCAGTCGTGCTCGGATATGAGGACGATGGAATTGCATTAATTTATTTTGTGACAATGGTAATTCATGTCATTTAAGTTAGCATTTGGTCAGTATTGTTTGTAGTGGAAAGTTCAAATGAGAAGAAAAAGTATTCTATAAGAAGAAAAAGAAGAAATTTCAACCAATAGAAATCCTTTATATAATAAGTGTACTTAATGTTAAATAAATGATTACTTTTTTTTGTAACCCTCCTAAACAGTTAAATTAATGAAACTCATAATTCAATTTCAAAATATATTCTTTTATATCAATCCTAATTTACAATAAAGGATGATTTCGATATGTGTAGGATAAATGTAGGTTGAATTTCTATATGTGTAAGATTAACGTATGATAATCTCGATAAGTGTAGGATAAACGCGTGATAATTTAGATATGTGTAAGATGAATTTTGATATGTGTAGGACAAAAATTGATAAAGTATAGGATAAAGTATTAATGACTAATTAAATAAAGAGATAATAATTAATGTAATAAGAGTTAAAATATTTAATGTGTCATTTTCTTCTTTTTCTTCTCAAATTAAGTTTCTTCTTATTTGATCCTTCCCCATTGTTTTAAAAGGTAGTTTTTTTAATTAATCTTTTATACTACAGGATAGGAATCCTATGGTTAAACTAGTTGTTGATTTTAAAATTGAAGGAATTAGTGCCTTTTGCTTTGACTTTTCTGGCAACTGGGTTATTTTTGTTAAACTGTTCATCACAAGCCATATTGTCAAACATCATAACCACCATATTCACCGCTTGTTCTTGATCTGAATCTTCAAGTTTACTCTATAAATTCAGTCAAAATTTTGTTAGTTTTTGTTGATTAAAATTATTTTCTTCCTTTTCGATAAAGCGAGTGTTCATTTGAGAGAAGTTGATGATGCCGCAGGCTGTGAACCAATACATAGAACATGAAAAAACGCTATGTGGCTGCAATTATTAGGCACAATAAAGGACTAAAATTGTAATTTTGCACTTCAAATTGTCGATTAACATTTTGAATTTTTAGTATCTGCTATAAAGTTTATCTCTCATATCTCTGACAAAACTTTTCTTAAATTGTTTCGACTTGCATCGGGAAAAAATATTAGATTTGATTAATAAATGTCTCATTTATTTTTTATACATCAACGCATTAAACTTATTTTTTCAATAATACACGAACGCATTTAATTTACTCCTATATTGATTAGACGGACTTTTGTAGGCTAGAATTTGGTGCTTTTATATGTTTCGAGGTTTAATGAATGTTCACACTATAAACATTTCTTGCCGATTTGATCTTAAGAGAGGTATTGAGGGCCGTTGGTCAACTATTACTTGCAGAGACTTCAAACATGTATTCATTCATGTTACCAGTAGAAAGGTAAGCTTGATGATCCATTTTTGATCCATTTTTCAAAATCTTCGATAGATAATTGAGTTAATCATGATTACTGTTATAATAGTATTACTGTACTAATCCAGTACATTTAACGAAACCATTCGAGGCGGTGTGCAATAATATATGGAGACTTCCAATCTATTTGACAATTTTCCTTTTAGTATCTTTTAATTTGATCCATTTGAGGAAAAAAAAACCAAATCAACCTAACTTTAGCAGATGAGTCAAGTTTGACGTCTCTAATCTTAATATCTATATGCATAACATGGATATCACATGAAGTTGTTACACTTTTAAGCAACATAGATTATCGTGTATTCGTGTGACTCAAGAAAGTTTAAAGGACTGTTTAACTACCAGACACAAGTGCAGCATGCCAAGTGATTCCCTAAAATTGTAAGTTGTAACTTTTATCAGCTATCTGTTTTTTCTTTTTCTCCGTTTAACATTAATATTTTCATAATTTGTTAAAATTTATTCACTCTTGCATGACATAGTATCATTTTGTTTGTAAAAGTTAATTCACAGAAAAAATTTTGTTTTGTGTGAGTGAAAGTATTGATAAGTGACAACTATTTAAATTGTTAGAGTAGTAAAATGAAAAATATTTCAATTGCTTGTAGGGTTTAAGCATCCATGGTACTGCACAAGCAGATTGACTCAACAGATGACCACTTCTACTAATCATTCTATCTATTCATCACTAACTCTCTTAAGATTAAATTATATGCAACTGCAAATTGTCGCCTCGCAGAGTCCAGTAACGCGCGGGTATGTTACTAATAATAATTGATATATACACGGAGGTAATTTTATTATATGTAGAAATTTAAACATTAAAAAATTATATTCTCCACAATAGAAACATGAAGAACCGCTAAATAACTTTTTATTTCCACCATCATTATACTTGTGATCTATTTATCTGTCTCTCTAAAAAAAAATTTATATGTTGGGTTTTCTTTTGGGATAGAACTCATGTGAAGTAGTCATTTTCCATAATGAAAATCTATCTCTTTAACTAGAAAAAAGAATGCCATATTATGAACTAGCTAGTGTTGTGAATGGCTACAGTAAACCTTCTCGTGAAATACATTACTGCTAAAAACATAGCAAAAAATATAAGATTATGATTTTATGATACTGGTTACTAATATACTACATAAAAAAAACACTCCTACAAATATGACTTTCATCAACTGATTTTTAATGGTAAAAAATCAGGTAGTGATTATTAATGGCAGTGGCGAAGCTTGACCCAAAAGGTTCGGGGGGTCGGAAGTCACTAGTTTCGGGGGTTCGAAAACCTGTTTCGGGGGTCAAAACCCTATATTTCCAAAATTTTCTATACGAATACTATGTAAACGAAACTTCTGCGCGAAAATCGGGGGGGGGGGGGTGGGGGGGGGCGGCCGCCCCTCCCCGCCCCAACTAAGCTGCACCACTGATCAATGGGAGTTCCATGAATCAAAAATCAAAAAGTTAAAATGTACGTCCACTACAAGAATTTTAACCTTTAGTGGCGACACCTTTAGCGACGACGACGACCGCCTAGGTGTCGTCGATAAAGGTTAATATCAATATCAGCCTAAGATTTGATTAGCTAGTATATACAAAAGTCAAGAGTTATAATATTGTTAGTGGAAGTGAATCAAAATGGATACAGTCAATTTGTCAAGGGGAAATCACGAGAATAGCCCTTTGACCGGATGACTAACGAGAATAGTCCCTTCCGTCTTTTGGAGAGACGGTTCACGTTTCCCAACCCGTCTGAGACGTCTCCCGAGAGCTTTCGGTTTCCAACCAATCAAAGAACAACACGTCTCCGGTCACGTCTCCGGAGACGACTTTGTGCCGTCCCGTGATTCCCTAAACGTCTCCGGTGTCTGTTTCGTCGTTTTAAGTTTCGACCTTCCCCCCCGAGACATCTCATCGTTTCAAATTCCACTCGGGCTTCGTGTCAACCATGATTTACCGCAAACCTCCAACCTCCACCACTATCACCTCCCTCCCTATATAAGCCGATAAAAATTCGGAGCTCCCACCACTGTCACCAACCTCTACCCCACAAAAAAAATTCGGAGTTCAAACCGAAATGGCACCCACTCGTTGGACTGAAGAACAGAAATCGCACTTCTAGCTGCCTGGACGTTTGTCAAAGACAACCCACATCCGGTAACAAATGGTACCCAGAATCCTCAACAAATTCAATCGGTTGGTAGGGGGCTCGAACCGAACCATTGACTCCCTCAACCGAAAAATGGACCCGATTTGAACACCAAGTGTCAACTCTTCAACGGGTACCACAATCAAACACTGCGAGTGGTACCATTCGGATATGTCCGAAGAAGTGGCCATCAGATATACCCAAAAAGAGTATGAGTCCAAGTAAGACAAATAATTCAAACACGTCTCTGCTTAGCAAATGATGAGGGATAGGCTTAACGCGTAGCCTATGTTTATTTTATTTTTGTTTACTTTGTAATGTTTATGTATTTATTTTATATTTTTTAATCGAATGACTACTTTAGGATTTTTAATTAAGTTGACAATTAATATTTTAAATAGATTTTATATAAAATCGAATGCTTATATATTTATTTTTTTTTTTTATTCAACAAGGTTTAAATTATATATTTAAACCGGATCTAATATAACCAATGAAAAAATGCATTCGTTTATTTATTGTTTTTCTTTATTCAACAAGGTTCAATTTCCGTTCAAAAAAAAAAACAAGGTTCAATTTGAGACGGCACCGGAGACGTTTCAAAACCTTGAAAAGACGTCACCGGGAGACGTCTTGTTCTTTCATTGGTTGGAAACCGAAAGCTCATCAGGAGACGCTTCCACGGGTTGGGAAACATGAACCGTCTCTCCAAAGAGATGAGAGGGGGCTAATTCTCGTAAGTTATTCAGTC